>JASEVX010000017.1:10240892-10453592 GCA_031761405.1 Serripes groenlandicus
ATATATTCGGAGTGCTTTGTGGTTTTCCACATAGTTTATGTATTTCATGCCAAAACTGTTTAGAGGAATTAATAGATGATTCCAATTTAATTACTTGTGCCTTTTCAAATAATATACGTTTTTTCTTGCATAGTTTTTTATAAACCAGTTTTAGTCTCAAATATTCATCAAGATCACTATCTATCCGACTTCTTCTAAAGGTTTTTAATGCTCTGTAGTATACATCGCTAAAAAGCCATTGCCGGCTCCAAGAGCCTTCTGTACATCAGTACCCATATGAATGCTTGGCATGAATACACAGGTATATGAGCCGTTTCGCGAGAAAACCAACATTATGGACTCTGTGTTATGTATCGACCCAGATCAGTCTGCGCAGTCTGTGTAGTCTAATCCGGATCATTCAGTCTCAGAGGGGGTATAGAGTAATGATTCCTGAAACAGAAAATCCACGGGAGGCGAAAAGTGTTTGTCCGGGTTGGACTGCGTGGCATGCTTAGGCTTATCCGGGTCGATATATAACGCAGAGTCCACAGTGTTGGTGTTCTCAAAGGACGACTCATATCTATTATTCGCACGACTTATACGTACCAAGTGTCGGAGTTAATATTTTTTTCCAGGACTTTTGTCCGCTTATAATAAGTCATGTCCTTGACGCCAAAGGACTTGACGGAATACTTTGGGGCGTCCTTGTCGAGCGTCAGTCAGGTCGACAACCTTTCTGCCGTTAACCGCAACGAGCGCCACCATAATTACTAACAACACAGTCGTCATCGTTATAAAAGTAACCTGCGAATAGATATATAAAATAAATTATTCATATTAACCCTTTCCCACATACAGCAAATCTTCAGCAGAAGACTTTGAAAACATAGTGACGAAAACCTGAAAAAAATGCATAATAGATAGCTTAATTGTTAAATAAAGTTGAAAACATTGTGGCCAAAGCAGAAATTGCTCATCATGAGTAATTTCACGTTTGGTTACAATGTTTTCAAAAGTCGTCTGCTGCTATTGCGTCAAAATGCGTCTGCAGGTGGGAAAAAGGTTAAGAAATGAGTGATGTCGGTCCAAGAGATAACCAACACTGTGGACGCTGCGTAAAACATCGACCCGGATCATCCTCGCAGCCTAACCCGGACAGACACTTTTCGCCTCTTGTGGATTTTCTGCTTCAGGAATCATTACATTATATATCTATCCCCCTGATACGGAATGTGGCGGCCCGGATTAGCCTGCGCAGGCTGCACAGGCTGATCTGGGTCGATACATTACGCAGAGTCCTAGTTGTTGGTATTCTCGTGGAACGGCTCGCATGATAATTACACGTATGGAACAAGACCAGCCTGCGTATCCAACCTTACAGTTTCAAACTGTTACCAATTTCAAACACATGTATTTATTTGCAAGGAACATTCCGTATTTCTTCTTTGTTATCGACTATGATTATGCTGTATTTACTGGAGGTATAATCATGTTTTTACAAGCTTCTAAATTTAAACGGTTTAAGGGAAGCAAGTTAATATCCTGATATACTCAATGAAGGCCGGCAAAATGACCGGATCGTTATTTAAGCGAATAATAGTTTATCTTGAAGTTTGAATTCTTTAACATTTAAAATGTAAATGAAATTCTAAGTTTCAAAAGAAATTACCACAAAGATTCACTGTCTCACCAAAGGTTTTGTGGATTAATGCATAAAATATTAAACAGGAAGATTATGTATAAAATGAAATAAAACTTACTTGCTATGAGTTAATCCTTATGTGCATACAGCTCGTCATATACACGATGGAAACGTTTAAGCCAGAATTCATTCAACATTAAAGGAACGGAATCATTATTTAGTAGTTGGCTTTGTTTAAAATCCTTATGGTGTTTGCATGTTTTGACGAGGAAACCTACCTATACATGTTGATTGTTTGGTGTTCTATACCGATTACAAGCCGAGCCCCGGTAGAAGTCGGTAGCGACGCGGGCTGTCAAGGCAGGGGTTGTGAGTTCGAATCCCGGCTCGGCCAACTTTCTTTCTGGCGATTTACAAAACTCAATGCGACATGCGTCATTCGTCTTTCACCAATGGGCTAAGTCTATGTGGAAAAGCAGCCAGTTGCTTGGGAAGATTGTTGTGTGGAGTACTGGTGTGAGAAAATTAGGAAATGTATGAGTAGGTGAACTGGCTGCCGTGATATAACTGAGAAATTGTTAAAAACGGCGTTAAACCCCAATCAATCAAGCTATACCGATTACAACAATTGTTCAGTTATTTAGTTATATCACGGCTTTTCCTTGATAAGTTTCCAGTACTTCTGGTTCATTTATCCAGACATCAGCCAGTCTGTCTTAATGTTAAACCCGCAACACTGAGCGCGAAGGAAGGCATCTATTACTACCAGTTTTAAAGTCTTTGGTATACCGGAACCGGCCGGGGAGGATGGAAACCATGAGCCCCCGCCCCCGAGGCGGACGCTTTACTACTACCCCATCGAGGTGGTACCTAAATATAATTCAGTAAGTGTGTTGCATTGTCAAAAGCGTTATAATATTCGGCATGAATCACAGACTATTTGTAAGAAAATTACCCTTTCCACGAGAAAACCAATAGTATGGGCTCTGCATAATGTATCGATCCAGATCAGCCTGCGCAATCTGTGCAGGCTAATCCGGTCCAACCCATTCCGTCTCAGGGGGATAGATGTATAGAGTAATGATTCCTGAAACAGAAAATCCAAAGGAGGCGATCTGCGCAGGCTAATCCGGGCCAACACATTCCGTCAGGGGAGATAGATGTATAGAGTAATGATTCCTGAAACAGAAAATCCACAGGAAGCGAAAAGTGTCTGTTCGGGTTAGGCTGCACGGCATGCTTAAGCCGATCCGGATCGATAGTTTACGCAGCGTCTACAATGTTGGTTATCTCGTAAGTATGTGCAGTTTCTTTATTTTGACTCGCATTTATGTTTTTTTTTATTTATTTACAAAGACAAAACAGTCCCTTTTAGCTAGACTGAAATACTGTATTTTCATATACTACATGTAATCACAACGCGATAACTACAAACCTTTACGTCGCACAGTCTATTTGTTCTTATATTTTGATAACATAAGCAAAATCTTCAATTCATATATACCTAAATATGTTCTGTTGTTGTTGTTTATCATGCACACGGGATGCGCAGTATGAACACGAGGGTGGTCCTTTAACATTCTAACGAGCAGCCATTCCATGTAACTCACCGTATGGCCAACAACTGTCATGGGAAAAAGGGACACTCATCTCAGACAATCTAGATAAAGATCAAAGCGACTTGCTGTTGGTATTTTAACCCTTTCCCTCATATAGACGCTTTCTGACGCCTCTGCAGCAGACGGCATTTTGAAAACATAGTGACAAAAGAAGAAATTGCACAAAACGTGCAATTTCTCCTTTTGCCACAATGTTTTCCACTTTTTGTCATAGGTTATCCATTCAATTATGGAGATTTTCTATGTTTTGACAAAATACGTTCAAAGTCGTCTGCTGCAGAATTGTCGTATGAGGGAAAGGGTTAATTCGAGGTGCCTCTCTTTTGACCGCCCTTAATCTGGTTAATTTGGATGATTTTATGCTTTCCTTGCGCAACGTACAGACTGTAATAAGTCTACGCTGTTTGTATTGACATGTAGAACACTTTCAATGCGATTTGCTGTTGGTATTAACCCTTTCCCTCATATAGACGCTTTCTGACGCCTCTGCAGCAGACGGCGTTTTGAAGAAATTGCCGAAAACGTGCAATTTCTCCTTTTGCCACAATGTTTTCCACATTTTGTCATAGGTTATCCATTCAATTATGGAGAGTTGCTATGTTTTGACAAAATTTAAAGTCGTCTGCTGCATATTTGTCGTATGAGGGAAAGAGTTAATTCGCGGATGAGGTTGATTTACGTAACGGCTCCTGTGTCTGATATGATGAAACACAGACGGTTACTTCTACCAGAAACATACATCTTATCTACGTTCCTCCTGCTTCTACACATCTTGATCGCTGACGAAACACTAAAATAAGCCCAGTTAGAAGAAAAAGGGATTTTATTTCACAAGCAAGGGTATTTAAAAATGACTTTGATTGGGCTAATCATATGCGACAGAAGTTACATGTATTGCCCAAGTCAGACGGTCTGGCGCGATTGTTCATGTATGTACCAGCTTACGCGAGTTGACACAAGTAGAAACGCCAGTTCATGTATGTACCATCTTACGTGAATTCCCACATGCAAAAACGCCATTTTATGTATGTACCTGCTCAATTTAGTTCACACATGCAAAACGCCGGTGCATGTATGTATCAGATTACGTGAGTTCAGACATGAAAAAACGCCAGTGAATGCATACCTGCTCAATTGTCTTAATGTAGAACAACCTGAATGGAATCGGTTATTTCCGTACGAGATCGGTATGTATTGACTGTACTCGGCGATTTACGTCCGAAGTCACTTGGGATGGGTAGCTATAGACCGGACTTTTAACGGAAATCACCGAACCCATCAGGGATGTTCTACCTTCCGAGTTCCGCGGTTCAAATGTCTTAGCACATTGCACAATATTACAAAAAATATATAACTTGAGAAAGGACACGTAACTTTAGAAGGCATATCGTGTCTATTTAAACCTTTCCCTCATATAGACGCTTTCTGACGCATCTGCAGCATACGGCTTTTTGAAAACATAGTGACAAAAGAAGAAATTGCTCAAAACGAGCAATTTCTCCTTTTACCACAATGTTTTCCACTTTAAGTCATAGGTTATCCATTCAATTATAGTGATTTTCTATCTTTTGACAAAATATGTTCAAAGTCGTCTGCTGCAGAATTGTCGTATGAGGGAAAGGGTTAACACGTGGACGTGTATCCAGTGATTATCTTATATATATCGTGAAATATCATAAAGTACCCGTAAGTTTAAAACTCACTTTGATTGTTAAAATTTATGAATTACAGAATTGAAAATGAAAAATGTATTTCTGCTCTGTCAACAAACAAATTCGTGGAAATATGTACATGGCTATGAAAAGAGTCGAAGTAGATTTTCGATTCCGATTCAAACATTATTCTTTTGCAGATAGTCAAGTCCCAGTGATTAAATATATACCAAAAGGAAATTAACACAATGCAATGAAAAGTAATTAATGGTTGATATAACCAATTTACATGCTTTATTGGGAGGTGCGATCACGCACCGTGCTAAATGTGGTTACTTCGAACTTTAACCCTTTCCCTCATATCCATTCAAATTATAGAGATTTTCCATTATTTAACAAAATATGTTCAAAGTCGTCTCCTGCAGAATTGTCGTATGAGGGAAAAGGTTAAACCAATCTGTTAATAAATATGTAAATGTGTAATACTATCATTTAAATAAATTAAACATATCCACCAATGTGCATATGAAATGGGGTTAATTAATGAACAGCACTTAAATGATTGAAGTTGATCCGATAGTAACCAACTGCGAGGCATATAAGAAAATCCGAAACCGGGTGTCCCGGGTTCGATCTCCAGTCGCGGCACTACGGTCATGCACATTTTCTAGCCTAGTACTGGTTTCTTTACCCAGGGATCACGAATAAGTGAACTGTCGCCGTGATATAACTGAAATAATGTTGAAAGCGGCGTAAAACCTCAATAAATAAATAAATAAGAAAATCCGGAGCTAAGTAAACATAATCATGAATTACATTTCTGTTAACTACGAAGTTGGGAATGTTCTTCCGTGAATCATAAAAAGTCTCGAAAACCAAGCTATGTTTATCACATCCCCAGCCGCTCATCGTTATAGAGTATAGTATCCCTACGACAATTCTGCAGCAGACGACTGTGAACGTATTTTGTCAAAAACATAGAAAATCTCCATAATTGAATGGATAACCTATGACAAAAAGTGGAAAAACATTGTGGCAAAAGGAGAAATTGAACGTTTTGTGCAATTTCTTCTTTTGTCACTATGTTTTCAAAAAGCCGTCTGCTGCAGAGGCGTCAGAAAGCGTCTATATGAGGGAAAGGGGTAGACAGTTGTGCAATTGAAGTCAGTATACTATTAATAATACGCCCAAGTTTCAGAAAGACAGACAAACAGACGTGAATAGAATATATCAAATTGAGTCTTCAGTTCAAATGAACTAAATAAAACCTCACTGATCATTTCTATTTTTTGCTCAATGTGGTAAAATAGAAATTGCTCATAATGAGAATTTTCTCCTTTTGTCACAATGTTTTCAAATGTCACCTGTCTCCTGCTGCAGACATAAAAAAGCGTCTGTTTTGGGGGGTAAATGTAGCTTTTTCCCACTCGCTGATTTATCAGCTGATGTTTTTATTTCTCTTTCAGATTTTTTTTGTCCTCTAACTTTTACCTAGTTACATGTATGAAGCGTAACATTCGGTTCTCGGAAAGATAACATTTCTGCGTTCTGGATTATACTATTATAACATTTCGGCAATCTTCGTAATGCCCGGTATGCTTCGACAGTCTTCCGCAATTAGCTTCTGAAATATGCAAATTTATTTTCTATAGAAATATGCTGCGTTTGTGTAGTCAATCATAAATGGATTGTATTCAAGTAGGTGTTGTTTTTTAACTTTCTTTCATACAACAAATCTGCAGCAGACGACTTTGAAAACGTGGTGACAAAAACCTGAAAAATCTCCATAAAAGAAAGCTTAATTGTTAAATAAAGTTGAAAACATTGTGTTCAAAGCCGAAATTGCTAATCTTGAGCAATTTCACATTTGGCCACAAACAGCAGATGCGTTTAACGCGTTTGTCATTTACGTTAATAACGTAACATGGCTACCACATGGGATGGTCAACTTGAGCCGCGTAGGAAGTAAATGGGTCTTTTGCACAGCCTTTCACCAGAACATTCAGTGTTCTTCTCGATGTAATATGGCGATTTCATAAGGAACAAGATGTGTTTGTGAAACACTGATGCCCCCGAATGGCAACATCTAGGTCAAAGGTCAAGGTCGCAAGGTCAAAAATGTTGGTACTGACAGAAAGGTCATGTCACAAGGAATACACATGTGAAATATGGTAGCCGTACCTGTTATGGTTCAAAAGTAGTGGTCAAGGTTAAAGTTTTTTTCGAGAATGGCAACATCTATGTCAAAGGTCAAGGTCGCAAGGTCAAAAATGTTGGTACTGACAGAAAGGTCATGTCACAAGGTATACACATGTGAAATATGGTAGCCGTACCTGTTATGGTTCAAAAGAAGCGGTCAAGTTTAAAGTTTTTTTTTCGAGAATGGCAACATCTAGGTCAAAGGTCAAGGTCGCAAGGTCAAAACGTTTGGTACTGACAGAAAGGTCATGTCACAAGGAATACACATGTGAACTATGGTAGCCTTACATGTTATGGTTCAAAAGTAGTGGTCAAGGTTAAAGTTTTTTTCGAGAATGGCAACATCTAGGTCAAAGGTCAAAATTTTTGGTACTGACAGAAAGGTCATGTCACAAGGTATACACATGTGAAATATGGTAGCCGTACCTGTTATGGTTCAAAAGAAGTGGTCAAGGTTAAAGTTTTTTTCGAGAATGGCAACATCTAGGTCAAAGGTCAAACAAATTGGTACTGACAGGACCTTTGACCTAGATGTTGCCATTCTCGGAAAAAACTTTAACCTTGACCACTACTTTTGAACCATAACAGGTACGGCTACCATATTTCACATGTGTATTCCTTGTGACATGACCTTTCTGTCAGTACCAACATTGTTGACCTTGCAACCTTGACCTTTGACCTAGATGTTGCCATTCTCGAAAAATACTTTAACCTTGACCACTACTTTTGAACCATAACAGGTACGGCTACCATATTTCACATGTGTATTCCTTGTGACATGACCTTTCTGTCAGTAACGACATTTTTGACCTTGACCTAGATGTTGCCATTCGGGGGCATCAGTGTTTCATCAACACATCTTGTTTGTTTTGTTTTTTCCTCTTTACTTGCTTTATTCAGTAAAAGAGAGAAAAGCGCACACATTTAATCGATAATTCTACAGCTAGGGGAAATAAGCGAGAATAAAACGAGTTATCATTACGTTCGAGCCATGACACACCAGATGAGCCGTCCCCCGAGAAAACCAACATTGTGAACTCTGCGTAAAGTATCGACCTGGATCAGTCTAAGCATGTTGCGCAGGCTAACCCGGACAGACATTTTTCGCCTCCTGTTGATGTTCTGTTTCAGGAATCATTACTCTATACCCCGGAGACGGAATGTGTCGGCCCGGATTAGCCTGCGCGGGCTTATCTGGGTCGAAATATTACGCAACGTCCATAATAAGGCTCTAGTGTGGTTGACTATTTAATCACAAGCTATGACATTTGTATTAGCTTTTCACTTATGAACATTATAGACCGAACTGAATTCTCGGACCTGTCCACTTGAATTTTCTATTGATTGTGCTAACACCGTATTTTATAACACTGATATTCTTACTTATGAAAAAATTATTTGGGAGGATACAAATCTTGAAGCTTTTCATGCAGTACTGGTTGATAACAAGCACTTATTTGAAAGCTTATCAGATGGACTAATATCGAACGAAATAGATGTCAATACTTGTATAGTCAACCTTTCAACTATTGTATATGATATTTCGTTTGATTTGCATGGTAAAACAGTTAGTACTGCACCTCGGGTGCACACATTTTGCAAATCTACTTGGTTTGATTATACCTGTAAGCAAACTAAAAAGGCATTTCTCGACAGTAAGAGAATTTTCCGTTCAGATAGATCCTTCTGAAAACAATAGAGAAATATTTTTAATAAATAGACGTTTATACTGTTAAGCTAAACCAGGGACGTAGATAAAAAGATATTATCTACGTCCCTGGCCAAACGTACAGCTAAAAATAAGTTTTCTGCCAAGGAAAAGAGTAAAATATCCACAATGAGAACTAAAAGTCCTCGTAAGTTTTGGAAATACATTAACAAATTTTAAAAAAATATAGCTGCAGTAATGATGGTTTATCTTTAAATGATTTTGTGGATCATTTTAAAAATATTTCAAACATTGACCAGGGAAATGTTGTACCTGATGATGAAAATCATACCCGTACTGATACAGTATATATTGAACAGCTCGATAAACCTTTCAGTGTTAATGAAGTATCGAAAACGATTAGTTCACTAAAGAGACATAACAGCTGTGACTTTAGTAATAATATATCAGACCTTTTTATTGATTTAAATGATTTCATTTCACCTTATCTAGTCACAATTTTTAATAACATTTTCGATAGTGGTATCTACCCTGACGCTTGGTGTAAGGGAGTTATCGTTCCTATTCACAAGAAAGGAAACATACTTAACGCATCCAACTATCGAGGTATAACCCTTGTTAACATCATGGTGAATATATTTTCCCTGGTATTAAGAAATAGAATTAACAAGTTGTGTGAATCTGAAAAAGTGTTTAATAAATCGCAATTTGGTTTTCGAGATAATCATAGTACAACTGATTGTGTATATTTACTACATGCCATAATACAAAAAATAAATAAAAAAAAAAGTATAAGATGTATTCTGCGTTTATTGATTATCAGATGGATTTCGATACGGTGATTAGAGATGCCTTATGGATTAAACTCATAAAAGAGGGATTTAGTTGCAACGGGATTAATATGCTTAAATATATTTATAGCAATGTCAAATCATGTGTGAAATTGGCGTCTAGTGTTGATGTATCCGAGCTTTTTGATGTACCGCTTGGATTAAAACAAGGAGAGCCCCTTTCAACTATTTTGTTCGTTCTTTTTGTTAATGACATAAGCAATACAATAGATTTTAGCAATTTGACAGAGAATGACTTATACTTCTTATCTATGTACATGTTGCTATTTGCGGATGATATTGCTCTCTTTACAACAAATCCTATTAGTTTGCAAGCTCAATTGGATTCGATAGCCAACTATTCTTCAAAATAAGGGGTTGAAAATAAATGTCAAAAAAACTAAGATCTGTATTTTTGAAAATAGAAAAAGTAACAATAATTTTGAATGGACTGTTAATGATGAAAATATTGAGATAGTTGATATTTTCAAGTATCTTGGGGTTACATTTTACCATACAGGATCTATGAAACATGCTGTCAAAATGTTATCTGATCAGGCACTTAGAGCCTACAAGTGTCTATTAACGCTATTCTATCGCATACATTTGGATGTTAAAACCAAATTGTCATTGTTTAACTCAATAGTAGTTCCAATTATCATGTGCTGCTCAGAGGTTTGGGGTATTTATGACTATAAAGAAATCGATAAACTACATAACAGGTTTTGTAAGTCGGTTCTTGGTGTGCGTCAACAAACACCTAGTATGGCCGTATATGGGGAGCTGGGGGCGATACCCATTATCTGCAATATGTAAGGAAAGAGTACTTAAATTCTGGTTATGAACAATGACAACTCAATTATGTTTAATATATTTAATGAACAATGCAATAGTAACAATGAAAAATGCTGGGCTAGTAGAGTAAAATCCCTATTAGATGATCTTGGTTTTGGTAATGTTTGGAATCAGTTTGACAAAAATGTAAATTATCTACCTTTATTTAAACAGCGATAGAAAGACCAATATATTCAAAGTTGGAATACTTCCTTGCATACTTCTTCGAAATTGGATTACTATAGGAAATTAAAAAACAATATTTGGTTTTGAAAAATGCATTGATGTTATTCAAAATGATACTCTAAGAAATTAATTAAGTTCTTTTAGATTATGTTCGCATTTATAAATATTGAAATGGGGAGATATTCTAGTATTGACAGATGTGATCGTATTTGTAATATATGTAATAGTAACCAAGTGGAATCGGAATATCATTTTTTACTGTGCTGTCCCTTTTATTCTTCTCTACAACTAATTATTTTGGAAAATTACCATGGCCGAATGTTCAACTTTTTGTCAATATGCTGTCTTCTAATCAGAACAAAATGATATTTAAAATTGCCAAGTATTTACGAGATGCATTTTTAATCCGTAATGAACAATTACAGAATGCTATTACAACATGATATACTGCCAGTTAACATTATACCAAGTTGTAATACATGATCATAAAATCGAATTATCTTTCTCATCATAATATGTGTACGTTAATATTGTTTGTATGGTTTTTTTGCCATATTTGTTCAGTGTTAAAATTTATATTGGCCAAAGTCGTGTAAATGCTGAATTTGCCAAATAAAATTGAAAAAAAGGAATTGGTAAAGTTATGTGGATAGCAACACATGAGCATGCTTACCAACCCTCCAGATTCAATCGTGAGTCTCACGATTTGAAGAGCGTAACCCCACTCCCACGATCGTGAGGGAGAAACTCACGATTTTCGAAAATTCGAAAATTTAAAAAAAAAAAAAAAAAAAAAAAAGATTTTTTTTTTTTCTTTTTTTAAAATCAAATCATGAGGATAAATGTACTGAAAATTACTACAATCATTTTCTAACATCAACTTTTTAACATATTGTCACTGATAAAAGGCCCTTTCTTTCAACAAGTTCAAAACAATGTGTGTAGCTCAACTAAATGATTAATACATGTATGTATATTTCTTCTCCATGTGTCTTTATTCCATTGGTACCCGTGTTTTTCATTCAAAAGTATGTCTATAAATTAAAATGTTGTTAATATATATTAAATATTGAAAGTATTGTACATGTATCCCTGCATAGTTATCTAAATTCCGTTCTATTGTGAACATTTCTACTGTTAAATTCATGGCGCTGAAAATCTCCCCCTTCAAACCCCAATCCCCCACTTTGAGATTATGAAACTCCCCCTTGAGGATGAGAAAAGGTTGGTAAGCATGCATGAGATGAAATATTCTGAAAATAACAGAAACAAAGAACTTAAGTCATTAAAACTTCTTTATTTTGCTGCAGTTACAGAATAGGTAAAATTGTATAAAAAAAAATATATATATATATAATATAAAATCACACTAGCACTTGTTATACTATATAGTTTCGGAATTACGCCTTCGTCAGTAGAATACAATAAAATGAATATAAAAGAATAAAAACTTTCAAAATTGTTGAAATTTTATATCTACATTAGTAAGCAAACATTGCTGGCATGCTTATGATTTAATGCCTTTTTAAGTCAAACCAGGTACATGGAACTACATTGCATTAAATTTCATAAAGAGCTACGTAGTGAGGTACAAGACATTCCTTAAGAATGTTGATTGATTGGAGCTTAACGCCGTTTCCAACATTTTGTTCAGTCATATCACGGAGGCCAGTCCTAATTGTGTGTTTCCCAGCTTTCTCACACCAGTAATTCACACAACCTCCTTTACAAGCAACCTGAAGAATGTAATGAAGTCGTCAATGCAAACAAGTCAGTCGATAATGAGGAACGATAATGATGAAACCGAAAGTGCATGTTAAAGTTGAGTCGAGTTAATACTAACCAGGTTGTAATGTTAACAGTAACTTTTCATTGTTTGTCAAGAGGTTAAGGGTAGTCCATAAATACAATGCATTTAAAAATTGCATTGAACACAAAATATATTTTTGTAAATATTAAAGAAAAAGTTTATGCATATATAGACATAGAAATGCACTGTAAAGTTTGAAACTCAGTAATGTCGGTCAATATCTAATGCTTTCTTTTTAATCACATTCCAAAAATAAAAGAAATGGAATATCAAACTTTTCTTGGCCTGGGGTTAAGAAATATAACACTTAATACTTGACTCAGGAAAACATTCTTTGACAATTGTAGGTCTTCAACAACTGTTGACCTATTCATGATCTCTATGTAATCGTTGATTTAACTCAAAAGAACCTCCATCTAGACAGCCAGTATAAAGCGAATTACAAATGTCACAATAACAGTCTGATGTTTTTTTCGATAAAAGTACGTTTACCTCTGCAGTATGTTATTAAAAGGCTTTCCTTCCGACTTTTCTTTCGGAGACATATAAATACATGAGTTTATACGGGGTGATGGTAAATTTGTGAAATTTCATTTTTGTTCTTAAAATATCACATGGACACATCATATATATATACAGACCAATGAAAGAAAGCATAGTTAAAACATTGTAAGACAAGACCTCGGGCTGAGGGTGTCTCGCCCTTCTAGGAAATTTGACCTAGTAACCTAGTGTTTGACCTACCCCATGACCCACTTTGAAATTATGACCTTGACCTTGAAAATGTTGATGTTTAATGATGTCCATGACCAAACAATACATCTGACAGTTTCAGAAAAATTCCAACTGGGGTTCTGCCAAATTATGACCTTGACCTTGAACATTTTAACGTTGAATGATGTCCCATGACCAAACTGAGATATAGTTATTTGTAAAAGTGGCCTCCGCTGCCATCGCCGGAATAGTGACTGCTATATAAAAAGGAGAATTTGTTAATCATGAACACATTCTACTTTTGCCAAAGTATTCCAGAAGTGCCTTGCCATATAAGCCCCTGCTTGTTGAAAGCAGTTTCAATTTTTTTTCAATTTCAAATTTTATTGGATAATCGGGCCATCAAATACACAAGTTATATACATTTATACAGTTTACGTTTTACATTAATATTTCAATAATCAAACATGTCGCAATTGTTATGTAAGGCATTTTTTTCCAAACTATAGTATATAGTAGAACATATATAATATCACTAGCATACGATAATCATGCGATACAAACATCATCTTATATACAAGAGGGCCATGTATGGTCCTGGATCGCTCACCTGAATTATTCAAAGTGATGTGGCCTGCCTCCTGGCGACCACGGTTATTTTACCAATAACCATGGCTGGAAGGAATCTCAAAGAGGGTCATCCAAGGAACATTTCTACAAAATTATTCAAAAATCTACCAGACACTTTGGGACAAGGAGATTTTTCAAGCTTTCACTATAGCCTATAAAGAAAAACAGCCCGAACCCTGTGGGCCATGTTTTTTTTAACGAATAAACATGGCTTGAAGGAACTTAAAGAGTGTCACCCAAGAAACATTTGAAATTATTTGAAAATCAGCCAGAAACTTTCGGAGTAGAAGATTTTTTTAAAAGTTTTGACTATATGCATATAAGGCAAAACAGCCCCTGCCCCTGATGGCCATCGTTTTTTGAGCAATCAAATTGGCCTGAAGGAATCTGATACAGGGTCTGCCAAGGTACACTTCTAACAAATTATAAGAAAATCATCAAGACACTTTAATTTTGTTTAAAGTTTCCACTATAACCATATAAGGCAAAAAAGCCCCGCCCCCTGGCGACCATGTTTTTTGACCAATCAACATGGCTTGAAGGAATCTGATAGAGGGTCACCCAGAGAACATTTCTAAAATTATTTAAAATTCAGCCTTACACTTTCGAAGAGTCACCCAAGGAACATTTATACATTTTATCAAGTTTCATCCCAATTGACCCACTGGTTACAGGGGAGAAGATCTTGACGGACAACGGACAAAAGGCGATCACAATAACTCATCTTGAGCACTTCGTGCTCAGGTGAGCTAAAAAAGAATGAGCTGAATCTACTTTAGAAAATCATAATTCCTGTCTATCGAGATATTCTGATCTCCTTTTGAAGGCATAGAAAAGAAAACGGTTGAAATCATGTGTTCTTTAAAAATTTACAAGTATGACTTTCAATGCATCTGCATTAGGAACAGGAATAAAACGATTGTCAAAGCAAATTGGCACACCAGATATAAGCAGATCTATAAATGAAAGCTTGCAACATTGTAACAATAGGAGGATTTGCATGTCATGAACAAATTCAACGTTTGTCACAATCTTTTAAAAGTGAATAGATTATAGTGACCTCAAAGCACATCAATACAATCCTTACAAAGACGGCTACAATGCGTATGCATAAGGACAATGCATGAAACATCTGTCAAAGCATCTCCAGACATCATGGATGCTCTACCTCTACACCACCGAGGCGGTCTATGAATAAAAGTATGAGAAACAAGTAACTGGAGGATTGCAAGCAATACCATAGTCCCCTACCGGTTTGCACTTTTGAGTCTGTTTCTGTTGTCATAGCAACCCAATGTTTAGGTATATCAAGACAATAAAGTATGAAAATAAAGAAAGGGAAATAACTCAAAAATTAGGGAAGCAAGAGTTATGGTTCATGTGCACTGCACTCCCCCTTGATACGATGTATTCATGTGTGAAATTTCATAGCCATAGCTAGTATAGTTATGGAGATATGCTCCGGACAAAAATCAAGTATGAAAATAAAGAAAGGGAAATAACTCAAAAATTAGGCAAGCAAGAGTTATGGTTCATGTCCACTGCACTCCCCCTTGATACGATGTATTCATGTGTGAAATTTCATAGCCATAGCTAGTATAGTTATGGAGATATGCTCCGGACAAAAATCAAGTATGAAAATAAAGAAAGGGAAATAACTCAAAAATTAGGCAAGCAAGAGTTATGGTTCATGTCCCCTGCACTCCCCCTTGATGAGATGCATCCATGTGTGAAATTTCATAACCATAGCTAGTACAGTTTTGGAGATATGCTCCGGACAAAAATCAAGTATGAAAATAAAAAAAGGGAAATAACTCAAAAATTAGGCAAGCAAGAGTTATGGTTCATGTCCACTGCACTCCCCCTTGATACGATGTATTCATGTGTGAAATTTCATAGCCATAGCTAGTATAGTTATGGAGATATGCTCCGGACAAAAATCAAGTATGAAAATAAAGAAAGGGAAATAACTCAAAAATTAGGCAAGCAAGAGTTATGGTTCATGTCCACTGCACTCCCCCTTGATGAGATGCATCCATGTGTGAAATTTCATAACCATAGCTAGTACAGTTTTGGAGATATGCTCCGGACAAAAATCAAGTATGAAAATAAAGAAAGGGAAATAACTCAAAAATTAGGGAAGCAAGAGTTATGGTTCATATGCACTGCACTCCGCATTGATGAGATGTATCCACATATGGAATTTCATAGCCATAGCTAGTACAGTTTTGGAGATATGCTCCGGACAAAAATTTGCCGGACTGACTGACTGACTGACTGACTGACTGACTGACTGACTGACTGACAGATGGACGGACGGAGTGCAAACCTAATAGTCCCCTTCGGCACGCCGGTAGGGGACTAATTAGTAATATTTGATAAGCTGTATGAGGAAAAACATAGAATGAACAAGAGAAATGTCTTATATTGAGGTGTTAACTTTTAACCCTTTCCCTCATACGACAATTCTGCAGCAGACAACTTTGAACATCTTTTGTCAAAAAATAGAAAATCTTTATAAAGGAATGGATAACCTATGACTAAAAGTGGAAAACATTGTGGCAAAAGGAGAAATTGCTCGTTTTGAGCAATTTCTTCTTTTGTCACTATGTTTTCAAAAAGCCGTCTGCTGCAGAGGCGTAAGAAAGCGTCTTTATGAGGGAAAGGGTTAATGGGATGTTGAAGTGTTAGCTTTTAGCTCCATTGTAGGCATGAAAGTGTGCGAGAGCGTTCATGCATCAACGATTTTAGCTCCACTGGCCGAAAGCTCGTCCAGCTTTTATCATGGCGAAATAATTGTCATTAAAACGGCCCATAAATAGGACTTGTTAGGTGACTGGAACCTGTCTGGAACATTGTCTGCTAAATCACTCATAGCTTCTGCGGGTGCTGCCTAAAATAGAGAAAATATTTAACAAGGAATCATTAAAACAAAGTGATCCTCCAAAATGAAAAGCCCTGAATAAAGAATTGAACAGTCTAGACAAACAAGTCAGCTTGCTAGACAACTAGAAAAGTGTAAGTTGAATATAGAATAATCTTATCACAGTTTTAGAAGTAAAACGAGACGGACAGATGACAAGAGATATGATTATATAAATATGGCATGGCTTCCAGTGTGACAGTACATATTGTCCCTATGCGGAAAATACTATTAGCCGAGGTTAACAGTATTTACCCGAATGTTGACAATATGTACTGTCACACTGGAAGCCATGCAATATTTATTTTATTATACCAAACAAAATTACACGTTTATTCAATTTATTTTGTACCTTTGTAGGGTAACATGGGTAGATCTACTACAATGTAACACACACATATGAATATACCAGTTAACAGTATACTGTTACATGGCACGCGCGTCTAAAAAGTGACGTTATTGTTTGAAATGACGTCATGCACGTGCATAACCAACATTTTAACGCGCATGCCATGTAACAGTATACTGTTAACCGGTCAAAAACGTACTGTTATCATGAGACAGTAAGAAATTGCCCATGATGAGTATATGAGAATTTAACATTACAAAGTCACGTGAGGTATAATAATCCTATTTATCTCCCTCCCTGTCAAGGCAGGCGACAAAACAAAGAGGTAGCATCATACAGCAATGATTATTATGTTTTACTGAGTTATGGGTTTTAGGCAGTGAGGTTATCTATTGACCCAAATTACATGTGCAATGTATCACTTCAACAGAAGACCAGATCAGGAGGAGTAAAGAGGTCTTTACCCACCAATATCTCTTGTTTGACTTGCCCAAACTGTATGTAGACGATTCATTTGAGTACCCACAACATAGGGCTTGGTTTGAGTGTCGAATAAGGATTTTGGAATGTGTAATACGCCCCGTATCTAGAGCTCTGCTTCAATAACCAAGTAGTTACACAAATAAAAAGTTGCAAGAAAACGTTAAACCGAGTTGTAGCAGGACACAGATACTAACACTGAGTTTGTACTAGCTATGCACATTCTTCAAGAAGTCAAGCTAAAGAAGCAAATCTTTAGAGGACTAGATAAAAAGGAGTGAACAGGTCTTTTCCCCACAATATTTCTCTTATGACTCAACCAAATCCTATCTTGTGTGTACTCAAAAGAATCATCTCAGTGAGACAATTCTGTTGAGTACCCATAACATAGGGTTTGAGGGTCAAATAAGGATTTTAGAACATGCAAAACGCCCTTTATCTAGCGCTCTGTTCCTCAGTGTGTGTCACTGTAAACTAGCGTTTTCCCTGAAACCTTACATTTGATTGCTTTCTAGCAGACACTTTCAAACATTGTGACAGGCCATTTGCTTATACAGAGTATCTCTTCATTTTCCCACAATGTTTAACCCTGGTTTATTCATACATAGGTTAACTGTTAACCCTTTCCCTCATACGACAATTCTGCAGCAGACGACTTTGAACATATTTTGTCAAAAAACAGAAAATCTCTATAGTTGAATGGATAACCAATGACTGAAAGTGGAAAACATAGTGGCAAAAGGAGAAATTGCTCGTTTTGAGCAATTTCTTCTTTTGTCACTATGTTTTCAAAAAGCCTTCAGAAAGCGTCTTTATGAGGGAAAGGGTTAAATGCCTCATGATTATTTTAATTCTTAAATAAAACATTCTTCTGAAAGTAGCACCCAGGCTGCAGATTTTAGGAAAAAGTTTACCAAAAGGTTTTCTTCTCTATTTTAACCCTTACCTCTTGCAGATGCATTCTGACGCATTTGCAGCAGACGACTTTTGAAAACATTGTGGCAAAAGGAGAAATTTTGCTCATGATATTTAATGATTAAACTCTCATTTATGGAGATATTTCACGTTTTTGTCAATATGTTTTGAAAGTCAACTGCTGCAGAATTGTTGTATGTGTGAAAGGGTTATAGTCACACTTGTATCTGTAAGGATTCACCAATCTTAACCTCAAATATATAAGAGGACCAGTCCAAATTTCATATCAAGTAAATATTTAAGATGACCAGTCTAAATTTTATATCAAGTAAATATAAAAGATGACCAGTCTAAATTTCATATCAAGTAAATATATAAGACGACCAGTCTAAATTTCATATAAAGTAAATATATAAGATGAACAGTCTAAATTTCATATTCAGTAAATATATAAGACGACCAGTCTTAATTTCATTTCAAGTAAATATTTAACCATTTCCCACCAACATACAACGAATCTGCACTAACACTTTTTAAATGTTTAGTAAAATAAATAGGGGGCAATCTACTTAATACATTTGAAAGAACAATTATTGAAAAAAGTTGAATACATTAATGATTATGGCGATAGGTGAAATTGCTTGATATGAGCAATTCATCCTTTTGCAACAATGTTTTCAAAAGCTGCCTGCTGCAGAGGTGTCAGAGAGTGCCAACATGTGGGAGGGGTTAATACAAATACAGATGATGTAAATTAATTCTAATAACAAGACCTCGGGCTGAGGTTGTCTCGCCCTTCTAAGAAAATCAGATATTAAATGGCATCACTATGCAAAAAGAAATTAATTCCAGCAGGGGTTGCTGAGATATAAAAAAGGGTCAAGTTCTGCACAATTATGACCTTGACCCTGAAAATTATGACGTTGACAGATGTATCATGACCAAACAATACATCTGACAATGTTTCAGAAAAATTCAAGCAGGGGTTGCTGAGATATAAGAAAGGTTAAGTTTTGAGGTTAAGTTACCTAACAAAGGTCAAGTTCTGCACAATTATGACCTTGACCCTGACAATTTTGACGTTGACAGATGTCACATGACCAAACAATACAGCTAACAAAGTTTCAGAAAAATTCAAGCTGGGGTTGCCGAGATATAGCTATTTGTAAAAGCGGCCGCCGTCGCCGTTGCCGGAAAAGGGACTGCTATGTCTCACTCCACTATCGTGGGCGAGACAAAAAGGATTTGACACAATTTCAATGACCATATTATTTTACCTTTGCAGCATATTCCCATAAAGCAAGGTGTTTGGACAGAATATCTTTACAGTAACCTGTCAGTTTATCTGGGAAATCTTCTAAAGCACCCAATAAACAGGACATCTCTGAAATGGACATACACAATGTGAATTAGAAACAGGGGTATAGTTTCATAAGCAAACTCATTTCCACTAATTTGACACTTGATTGAAAAACTGCAAGTATTCATATGTAAAACTAAGGTTTACATTTAAACCCTAATTTGTGGGTACTCAAAAGGAAGCCTTCTCAAAAGAAACGTCTCAGTGAGACGATTCTTTCGAGTACCCACAACATAGGATTTGGTTGAGTAATAAGAGAAATATTGTGGGGGAAAGACCAGTTTACTCAATCTTTTCTAGTCCTTTGCATGAATCATTCTGAACATTTTCCCATATACTACAAATTTCTAGCAGATGACCTCCGAAAAGATATTGCCAGAAAATAGACACAAATTGTTAAATTAAAATCTGTTTAGAAGGCTTTATTTTTTATAGAGTTGAAAACATTGTGACATAAGGGGTAATTGCTTGTTTTGAGCAATTTCTCCTTTTGTCACAATGTTTTCAAAAGTCCTCTGCTGCAGAGGCATCTGGGAGCGTCTATATGTAGGAAAGGGTTAACAAGATTTTTTCTCAAATTTGGCCAATGACCCTAGTTTTAGACCCAACATTACCAATATTAAAATTTTGCCCCAATATCAGCCAGATAAACACACTGAAAATGTTTTAAAAAGATTGGATGAAAAATGTTGCCTCTAGAGTGTTAACACCAACATTAGAACTATCATTGAAGATGATAAATACCCCAAAAACAGCACCATGATTCAAAACAAGGGCACCTCAAAGCGGATGCATCCCCTCGGCTTTCAATCATCACATTGAGTTCTCTTGTGATCTAAATATTTAAGTCCAATTTTTGACTTCGATCTTTGACCTATGACCTTGAATCAATAGGCTTCAAAATATTGTCACAAACTAACTGTATGCCAAGTTTGGATAAGATCTGTCAAGGAATGGTCAGTGTAGAGTGGTGACAAGGTTGCCACAGCTGAGATATATTGTAAGTTCAATCAAGTTCAATTTTAGGCATGACCTTTGACCTATGACCTTGAAAACCAATAGGCTTCAAGACATATCATAAACTAACTGTATAATAAGTTTTATTAAGATCGGTCAATGAATGGTCAGTGTAGAGTTGTGACAAGGCTGCCACAGCTGAAAATATTGTAAGTCCAATTTTGGGCTTGACCTTTGACCTATGACCTTGAAAATCAAAAGGCTTCAAGATGTTACCATATACTTACTTTATACCAAGTTTGGTTAAGATCTGTCAAGAAATGGTTAGTGTAGAGTGATGACAAGGTTTGTTACGGACGGAAAATATTGCAAGTCCAATTTTGGGCTTGACCTTTGACCTATGACCTTGAAAATCAATAGGCTTCAAGATGTTACCATATACTTACTTTATACCAAGTTTGGTAAAGATCTGTCAAGAAATGGTTAGTGTAGAGTGATGACAAGGTTTGTTACGGACGGAAAATATTACAAGTCCAGTTTTGGGCTTGACCTTTGACCTATGACCTTGAAAATCAATAGGCTTCAAGATGTTACCATATACTTACTTTATACCAAGTTTGGTTAAGATCTGTCAAGAAATGGTTAGTGTAGAGTGATGACAAGGTTTGTTACGGACGGAAGGACACACATACATACATACATACGGACGGTCCCGTTACTATATCCCTTTCTCGCTTACTTCGTAACCGAGGGGATAATAATTATGGCTTCCGACCGACCAACAAAAGGGCCATGCAATTGTAAGACCTGTAGGGTATTCACATCTCCTCTTGGTATAGAATCTTCATGTAAAACTTTATTGAATTCCACCCAATGGTTTGTAAGAAATAGGTCGGACAAAATATGGCTTACTTAATAAGTAAAAGGGCCATAACTCTGTAAAACAAGATGCAATTGTAACCCCTTTAGGATATGCACATCTCCTCTTGGTATAGAAGCTTCATGTAAAATTATATTGAATTCACCCAGTGGTTTGTATGAAATAGGCCTGACAAAATATGGCTTCCGACCGACCGACCGACCGACAGCCCGACACAGTGACTCTTATATACCCTCCCAAAACTTTGTTTTTTGGGGGTATAATGACGGAAGAGGGACAAAGGGTGATCACAAAATTACACACCTTGAGCTGGTGAGCTAAAACAAGAGGGCCATGATGGCCCTTGAATCGCTCACCTGATTTTTTTTTTTTCACTTTAGCTATATAAGCCTCGCCCCCTGGCAGCCATAGTTTCCGACCAATCAACTTGGCTTGAAGGAATCTGATAGAGGGTCACCCTAGGAACATTTCTACAAAATTATTTGAAAATCGGCCAGATACTTTTAGAGGAGAAGATTTTTTAAGTTTTCACTATAGCCATATAATGCAAAATAGCCCTGCCTACTGGCGGCCATGTTTTTTGACCAATCAACATGGCTTGTAGGAATCTGAAAGTGGGTCATCCAAGGAACATTTCTACAAAATTATTTGAAAATCGGGCCGACATTTTTGGAGAAGAAGATTTTTTAAGTTTGCACTATAGCCATATAAGGCAAAATAGCCCCGCCCCCCACCCCCCTGGCGGCCATGTTTTTCGACCAATCAACATGGCTTGAAGGAATCTGATAGAGGGTCACCCAAGGAACATTTCTACAAAATCATTTGAAAATCAGCCTGACACTTTCGGAGGAGAAGATTTTTTAAGTTTTCACTATAGCCATATAAGGCAAAATAGCCCCGCCCCCCTGGCGGCCGTGTTTTATGACCAATCAACATGGCTTGAAGGAATCTGGTAGAGGGTCATCCAAGGAACATTTCTACAAAATTATTTGAAAATCTGCCAACCAGTTTGGGAGAAGAAGAATTTTGAAGTTTTTTTCGTTTCGTTGCCATGGAAACCAGAATTCTGCATGGATCCCTAAAATTTGAAGGAATTCTGGTGAGGTCATTAAGAGGATGCTCTCTGTGAAGTTTCATCCCAATTGACCCACTGGTTACTGAGGAGAAGATGTTGAAGATTTTTTAAGTTTTCACTTTGGCCATATAAGGCAAAATAGCCCCCGCCCCCTGGCGGCCATGTTTTTCGACCAATCAACATTGCTTGAAGGAATCTGATAGAGGGTCACCCAAGGAACATTTCTACAAAATTATTTGAAAATCGGCCTGACACTTATGGAGGAGAAGATTTTTTAAGTTTTCACTATAGCCATAAAAGGCAAAATAGCCCGCCCCCCTGGCGGCCATGTTTTTTGACCAATCAACATGGCTTGAAGGAATCTGATAGAGGATCACCCAAGGAACATTTCTACAAAATTATTTGAAAATCGGCCATACACTTTTGGAGGAGAAGATTTTTTAAGTTTTCACTATAGCCATATAAGGCAAAATAGCCCCGCCCCCCCTGGCGGCCATGTTTTTCGACCAATCAACATGGCTTGAAGGAATCTGGTAGAGGGTCATCCAAGGAACATTTCTACAAAATTATTTGAAAATCTGCCAACCAATTTGGGAGAAGAAGAATTTTGAAGTTTTTTCGGTTTCGTTGCCATGGAAACCAGAATTTTGCATGGATCCCAAAAATTTGAAGGAATTCTGGTGAGGTCATTGAGAGGATGCTTTCTGTGAAGTTTCATCCAAATTGACCCACTGGTTACTGAGGAGAAGAAGTTGACGCACGACGGACGACGCACGACGGACGCCGGACAAAAGGCGATCACAATAACTCACCTTGAGCAAAGCTCAGGTGAGCTAAAAACAAATAGATTTACTATAAATTAATGCCTATTGCTACATTATCATTCCTGGGATAGTATTCAAAATAAAGTCTTAAAAATCATTCTTGTTTTAACCTTTTTCCACATACACCAAATCTGTAACAGATGACTTTGAAAAAAATCTAGGACACAACTGACCTAGTTTTTTTACTCAATACCACCTATATTCATAGTTGACCTAGACATCATCAAGGCAAATATTCTGAAAGGTTTCAACATGCTCAAGTAAATAATTGCAGTCTCTGGAGTGTAAATAAGATTTTTCTCAAATTCGGCCTAGTGACCTAGTTTTTGACTGGACACAACCAATTTACAACCTTAGCCTAAAAAATATTCTGACAAAGTTTCAACATGCTCAAGTCAAAAATGAGGTTTCTAGAGTGTTAACAAGATTTTTATCAAATTTGGCCCAGTGACCTAGTTTTTGACCAGACTTAACCCAGATATCATCAAGTGAAACATTCTGGTAAAGTTTCATGAAGCTTTAGCTAAAATTACAGCTTCCAGGGTATAGTAGGTTCTACGAATACCGTGTTATCACGAATACCAAGGTAAACACAAAACCGGTGTTTTCTTTGTTGCGCGCGCACAACCGGATGTCGTATGATTCCATCAGGAAACTCCGTTATCATGACTTTCAAATGCTACAACTTCTTTCCTCTAAAAATGAATATTCTCAGAAATTGCGACACATCATGATTGTTACCCATAATAAAAAGAAAATCCTTCATGCCCTGACCCCTCACCAACAAAATCGTCATTTTTTTAGAAGAAAACCTGTTGTTGATTTATTCTTTCACATTTGAACATGTTGTGAATTAACTGCTTATGACATCATAGGAATTTGAAGTCACATGATTAGAAGTTTTCTGGACTATAGAAAACATGGAAGAAATTAAGGACCAAAATTCTAAAAAAAAAAATTTTTTTTTGGCCTGTATGTTTGTGGTGGTTATACATTTTAACATATGCTATTTTAAACTTCTAAATCATATACTGTGTTACAAAAATTAAGGATGTTTTTATAAGGACTAAAAAAATAACAAAGAAATTGATCATTTTTAGAAAATATGATTAAATTGTGCCAATAAGAAAATTTAACAAATTGATTCTGAAAATATCGTGTAAATAAGTTCATAGTTTGGAACAGTTAATAAATTAACATTTAAATTAAATATAATTGTTCTAGTGAAAAATGTTTTATAGGATAATCATTTTCACATTAGATCTCACAATCTTGTTAAGAGTTGATACAACAGGATAACCATACTAATACTTTTTGTAATTACACTGGTGAGTGATTGCCTCCCTTGAATGTCAATTTCAAAATGGGTGCAGATGGACACAATTTTTGGAACTTTGCACAGAAGTGAATGATTGTTTTGTGTAAGTTAATTAACAAGGACATATAAAGGAATGAGTGACACTGGATATAATTTACAGTTAAGTTTGCTTTATTATTTTGTTTTCGAAAAAAACGTAAGTACACCGATAATAGGGAGTCCCATCCTATTAACAAGCTTTTCCATTTATTCAGACTAGTGACCCAGTTTTTGACAAGACAAACTTTCTAACATTTCATGCTGCCTAAGTCAAAAATGTCTCTATTGTAAAAACAAGACTTCTCAAAAATTTGGCCTTGTGACCTTGTTTTTGACCGGACATGACCCATATTTGAACTAAGCCTAGATAGCTTCGAGATAAACATTCAGACACACTTGTAACATGCTCGAACAAAAAATGCGGTTAACAAAGTGTTAACCAGCTTCACCTTAAATTTTGCCTAGTGACCTAGTTTTTGACCCGACATGTCGGTGACCCATATTTGAACTTGGCCTAGAAATCAGCAAGATAAACAAACTGAATAAGTTTCATGAAGATTAGATGATAATAGTGGCCTCTAGAATGTTAACAAGCAAATTGCTGATGACAGACAACAAACAACATACAAAAGGACTGGTGATCACAGAAACTCACCATGAGCTTGTTGTGCTCAGGTTAGCTTAACTTTTCCCTCATACGACAATTCTACAGCAGACGACTTTGAACGTATTTTAACAAAAAGTAGAAAATCTCTATAATTGAATGGATAACCTATGACTAAAAGTGGAAAACATTGTGGCAAAAGGAGAAATTGCTTGTTTTGAGCAATAATTTCTGTTGTCACTATGTTTTCAAAAGTCCGTCTGTTGCAGAGGCGTCAGAAAGCGTCTATATAAGGGAAAAAGGGTTAAAAGACAGCTTAGTGACATGCCAGTATAATTAACCCCTTTGACACAATGGACTAGTTTTTTATTTGTGATAAAGCAATACTTAATTCAAAGCTCTAGATAAGGGGCATTATGCATGTTCTAAAATCCTTGTTTGACCCTCTTACCCTCAGTTGTGGGTACTTAAAAGAATCGTCTCAGTGAAACGATTCTTTTGAGTACCCACAACATAGTGTTTGCTCTAATAATAAGAGAGAAATTGTGAGAAAAAGAGCTGAATATACCCCTCCTAATCTGGACCTCTGAACAAGAATAAGTCAATTAATCCATAAAAAAAGCATTACTTCTTCCTTCTCCACTGTCTAAATCCTGACACCATCGAGCGAGATCTTTTTGACAAGCTGTTCGTAATTGAGGGTCAACATTCACATCTACATGAGATTCTTCTACAATACGAGTAATCTCCTGAAATATACAGTTAACAAGACATATCAAACTTGGCTTACAACAAATCAACAGAAGATGATTTTGAAAAGCTCTGTAAATGAAAGTATAATTATTAATAACATTGTGACAACAAGTCCACTGCCTCAGATGTGTCTGCTTGTACGAAAAGGTTAACCACTTTTCAAAAATATATAAATTCTATCTCTAATCTTGAAATGATTCTTGCATTTTTAAAGAACTTCCTTACCTTTTTTTTTATCCTTTTCCCACTTAAAGACGCTTTTTGACGCCACTGCAGCAGATGACTTTTGAAAACATTTCGGCAAAAGAAAAATTTGCTTAAAATGAGTAATTTCTCCCTTTGCCACAATAATTTCAACTTTTCATTAATAAAATGTTCCTTCATAAAGATTTTCCATATTTTGGCCAAGATCATTTCAAAGTCGTCTGCTCAAGATTTGTTGTATGTGGGAAAGGTTTAAAGCCGAAGAGAACAATATATCAGGAAATGAGTGTACTCCTCTAAATGACAAGACGATCCTCACTGAGACGATTCTTTTGAGTACCCACAACATAGGGTTTGAGGGTCAAATAAGGATTTGGGGATGTGAAATACTCGTCTTATCTAGAGGTCTGAAGTGTTCAACACATCACAGTATAATGAGCCAGAGGAATATCTTACCCGTCCACATTCCGATGTTATCGGTATTTTCTTGTCTGATAACTTCCTCTGTAAACACTCCTCTATTTTGTCTCCTGTGGATTCTGGCCCAAACTTCAACCTGGCGCGCTGTGACATTTCGTGATCTTTTAATTCTTCTTTACAAAAGTTACGAATCTTTGGAAAAATGGAAGGATTACATCAGAGGGGTTTACAGCTCTTTTTCCTACAAGATCTCTCTTATTATCCAACAAAACCCTATGTTGTGGGTACTCATTGAGACGATTCTTTTGAGTACCAACAATATAGGGTTAGCGAATAAAATAAGAATTTTAGAACATGCAAAACGCTCCTTATCTAGAGTACATGATATACAATGAGGAAGAAGGATTGTAACTATTTCCCACATACAATCAATCTGCAGCTGATGACTTTGAAAACATTTAGGCAAATAAAAGAGAAGTGGAATTGCAGTTTAAAATATTGTGGCAAATGGTGAAATTCCTTTTGCCGAAAGTCTTTTGCTTCAGAGCCGTCAAAAAGCATCTATATGTGGGAAAGGCTTAAACATTTTTTTTAGTGAAAACAACTCTTGAACATGAAATATGGCAGTCACAATAAAACAGAATTTTATCACTGATCTGTTTTAGAAACAGCGACATTGACCTTAACCCTTTCCCTCATATAGACGCTTTCTGACGCCTCTGTTGCAGAAGTCTTTTCGAAACCATGTCAACAAAGAAAAAATTGCTCAAAACAAGCAATTTCTCCTTTGGTCACCATGTTTTCAACCCAATTCAATTATTGTACTTTCATTTAAAAAGAGTTTCCAATTTTTTTCGGGTACGTTTTCAAAGTCGTCTACTGTAAATTTATTGTATGTGGCAAAGGGTTAAACTATCTGAGGCTTTCTTTCTATTGAAGCTACCTTCATATGAAATTTGTTAACCCTTTCCCTCATAAACACGCTTTCTGACGCCTCTGCAGCAGACGGCTTTAAGAAAACATAGTGACAAAGAAAGAAATTGCACAAAACGTGCAATTTCTCCTTTTGCCACAATGTTTTTAACTTTTTGTCATATGTTATCCATTCAATTATGGAGATTTTCTATGTTTTGACAAAATATGTTCAAAGTCGTCTGCTGCAGAATTATCTTATGAGGGAAAGGGTTAACCCTTTCCCTCATATAGATGCTTTCTGACGCCTCTGTTGCAGAAGTCTTTTCGAAACCATGTCAACAAAGAAAAAATTGCTCAAAACAGGCAATTTCTCCTTTGGTCACCTACATGTTTTCAAACCAATTCAATTATTGTACTTTCATTTAACCCTTTCCCACATAGAGCAATTCTGCAGCAGACGACTTTGAACAAACGTTGTCAAAATATGGAAAATCTCCATAATTGAATGGATAACCTAAGACTAAAAGTGAAAAACATTGTGACAAAAGGAGAAATTGCATGTTTTGTGCAATTTCTTCTTTTGTTACTATGTTTTCAAAAAGCCGTCTGCTGCAGAGGCGTCAGAAAGCGTCTATATGAGCCTTTCCCTCATACGACAATTCTGCAGAAGACGACTTTGGACATATTTTGTCAAAAAATATAAAATCTCTATAATAAAATGGATAACTTACGACTAAAAGTGGAAAACATTGTGGCAAAAGGTGAAATTGCTTGTTTTGAGCAGTCCAGCATTCATGTATTCCAAAGTATAACGGAAACAAAATTTATTTATATGATTTTAAGTATTTAAGTATTACTTAGCGTTAAGTGAGGTTGGTGGAATTAGACCAAGGTTTTAACTTTGTGCTCAAGTGAGCTATCAGAAATAGCTCAGAAATGTTCAAATGTTAGATGTCAAAAGAATTTGTTTTTTCAACAGACTGTTCTTTAGTTGCACACTTATTCCAAAAATAGTACCAAACCTGTACACACTTCCAAGATATATAGATGTACTATTCAGTTTAGTTGTGGGCCGAACTGAAAAATTGATTTTCCACATACGGCAAATCTGTAGCAGACAACTTTGAAAACACTCAGATATAAATAGGGACGTTCTCTATGAATGCAAATATATATACTAAATAGATTGAAAACATTGAGACAACAGCAGAAATTGCCCATAATAAGAAATTTCTCCTTTTGCCACATTGTTTTCAAAAAATATCTGCAGCAATTGTGTCAAAAAGCATCTGCAAATGGGAAAGGGTTTAGACTGGTTAAGACTCCTTTCAACATTTTTCACTCATATGGCTGCTTCATTTAACTGCATTATATCACTCTTCAGTCGAATTTTGGAATATAACCACACAACATTATAGTTGACACTATTTCTCATATATATCCTTTCCATTTTCAAAGTATCAGTTGTGGACCAAGTTAACCACATAAATTATTGTCCTAACTAAGCCACCGAAAATACAAGAGGTTCTTCTTGGTACATCTTTGAAACATTTAACAATTTTTCCTTACATATTTTTTTGAAAATTGAGTAAAATAAAGTCATGCGAAAATTGATGAATTGTATTGATTCAGACATAATAATACATGTATTCTGACAACAGGCGAAATTTCCATTTTTGAGCAATGTATACTTTTGTTGTTATGTGATTTAAAAGTCATCTACTGGCATTAAATGTTGCTTGTATCAGGTATCGAGTTAATATTTTTTTTGTTCTTTGTCAGTAAAAGTTTAAATATCTTGCTCAATATTTAAGATTATGAAACCTTAAAAGGCATACTAAAGGCTAATGAAGTTGGCTCATTTGTAAATCCTTTCATTTTACTCTTTATCACCGGAACGAAATTTTAAGAATTGTACATTAATTTTTCTCTAACTGTATTTATGATAGTTCAAATTTGAGATTAACTGTTTCACATCGCAAAAAGTTGTTACTTTTGTATGCTAGTAAGCTGTTTTAAGCCTTTCATACATATGACAAAACACTGCAGCAAAACGAGAAATGGCTCTTGATGAGCAATTTCTCCTTTTGCCAAAATGCTTTCAAAAGTTGTCAGTAAGCATCTGTAGGTGGTAAAGGGTAAAGATTCCTACCTCTTGTGTACACTTGTGCATCAATACAGGATCCATGTCAATGTCTAAATGACTCTCCTTCACTAACGTCCGGATTTCTGTAGTACAGTCTCGGGATAACATCTGTAACAAGATTGTTTGAAGAAATACATCAGTGTCCTGACAATATGAGCTATCCCGCAAGAAAACAAACATTTAGGACTCTGCGTAATGTATTGACCCAGATCAGCCTGCACAGTCCACGCAGGCTAATCCTGGCCGACACTTTCCATCTCAGGGGGATAGGGGTATAGAGTAATGATTCCTGAAACAGAAAATCCACAGGAGGCAAAAAGTGTTTATCCGGCTTAGTTTGTGTGGCATGGCATGCTTATGCTGATCAGGGTCGATACTTCAAGCTGCTCAAGTCAAAAATACAATCTCTATAGTGATAACAAGATTTTTATACAATATGGCCTAGGGACCTTAACAGGGCTCCAGATAATTTTTTGGCATGAGGAGTAATAACTCATGAAAATTTTGAGTGATGAGTAACGCCCATAGTACCATGAGTATTAATAAATCCATTTTAGAGGTGGGTCGGTAGGTCGGATTTTTTTTTTTTTTGAGGGGAGGATTAATAAACTAATATGAATGTTGAATGACATAAATCGTACACGCTGCCCTGTTTCGGTGACTGACCTAAATCGGTGACCTTGTTGTTTTGCATATGCTCTTCAATTTGAAGAGTTTTATGGTATCAATGTTTTTTGTGGTCTCAAGTGTAAACATATAATTTATACATAAATGATTTTTTGGATAGGTCACAGCCCTTGTTATCATGTAGGGGGTTTGCTTTAAGTGCAAAAATACAACTTGGGAAACCCAAAATATACACGTGACCATTCCAGCTAATCGTATTCGCGATATGTAAATCAAAACTTATTTTAGACTTACGAAAGCCCAAATGTAATGCGGTAAACGTCATCAATATTTGGGCCGTTGAATAGGAATGCACACATTGTAAACTTCCGCTAATATTGAACAAAGTATACTCCCAGCCACTTGGTAAATCTCGAAAATTAACTGCAGTTACCGCGATTTGTCAAAGAAATTCGACGATTAGAAATGCGTATTATTTCACTCGCAAAAATATGCTGGTGCCTGAAATCTCACCTCGAGTATGCGAGCTTAAATTCGAACCCTGTAAAAATGTATCGCATGGTGCATATATGAGAAATTATTTCCTGTGTAATAGATTTCCAAATAAGGAGATAATTACTACAGCTTCAAGAAAGCGCGCGAAAAAAAATCACGTGATCTGTATGCCTGCGAAAATATCATGTGGTGTTATTTCTTCAAGTAGAAAGCGACTCCATTGGATGAAGCTCTCCTTTTAACTGTCTCGCAAGATTACAAATTAACACAGCAACAAATACACAAAGCGCTTTCATTTAATTCAATTGAAATTACAGGCGCTTCAATGACAAAGATCGATTTGGTTTCCGATTTACGTAAATAATAAGCTAAATGTAGAAAACGGGAACCATTACTTTTAGTTCTAAAAATAGACTAGGTTTTTCCGAGAAACTTTGAAAGAAAATATTATTGTTTTGTGATTTAAAAAAGAAGATACGCATGATAACGTGAACGGATGAGTAAATTGCAAACTGTTTGCGTATTTGTAACTCATGGAATTTGACACACGTGCGTATTTGGTGATTTTCCATTCGTAATTTACGCAGATACGCACATTATCTGGAGCTCTGTGCACAGGGAAGTATTTTGGTCTAATTGGGTCAATATGTAACTGAGAGTTAGTTGTGATACAGACACTAGAAACAAACCTTTTTTACAAACTCTAGCTTTAAGCAGTTAACAACAGCTCCTTCAAATTCCTGATCATTTGTACCTCGCTCATCTATTACCATAACACAAAACTTTTTGATATCCAGCTTACAGTTCTTCGCTAGACTTGGATTAAGCCGGTAATCTAAAAAGTAAATGAATAATTCATAGATTTCTTTTTTCTAATCAATTCTACCCAATACATTGCTGTGATATCCAAATGACAAATTTGGTTAAATGGGTTTTGTTCACTGGACAATCAAGCTTTGATTACTACTATCATTAAGCCTGAACACCCAAAATAAACAGGAACTATAAACTTAATATCATTTTTAAAAGGTCATGTTTAGTCATATTTCAAGCTAATGAGGTCAGATTGAGTCCTCAGCTACATACACAATCTACAAACATGAAGAAAAAATAACAAAATTCTATAGGCTTTCTGTCATTGCACAATTACTGTGTGTATTAAGGGTCATATTGAATACTCGGCTGCAAACCTGGTGTACAAGTATGATACAGATAAGGCTTACCTAATTGATGCGCTTTTTGGTGAATCTCATTTAAATATTTATTACATTGTGATACAAGATCAAGTGATGTTATTTCAGCTTTCACAAAGTCAAGGGACATTATTCTGTACAAACATTGTTTTCATGATACGGGATTTAAATCCCAAGTGGAAGAGATTCTTGCGATATAAAAATGAGTGCGCCATAGCGCACAAGTTTTTATATGCAAGAATCTCTTTCACGAGGGATTTAATTCCCAAATCATGAAAACAATGTTTATTAAACTATATTTTATATACTCGGCGGTAATTTTCGTTTCTAAACGACAATACCCCTGTGCAGCTCATTTATTTTTAGCTCAGAAGCGGAAAGATCTGAATGACGTAATCTGCCAGTTTTGCAGTGACGTCACTAAGCCCGCAACGACACATGTGTACATTGATTGAAATAAATGTGTCATGTCGATTCAAGCTCTTATTTGCGGATTTAAAAGTGCAATTGTGGATTATTTAACTGTTCATCGTGGAAATAAAGTGTTAAGTAGTGAAAACGGAGCTTAAAAGTGTTTAACGATGAGTTTATGAGATTAAACTAGAACTATCACTGAAGATGATAAATACCCCCAAAACAGCACCTTGACTCAAAATATGGCTTCCGACCGACCAACAAAATACACCGCACTTCCTCTCAATGTGTTGTATCATCCTATGAAGTTTTATTAAATTCCAAGAATTTGTTTTAAAGTTATGCTCTGGACAAGACTCTACGAATAAGAAAAAGTAACAAAGGGCAATAACTCTGTAATTATGTAAATTAGAGTTATGGTTCTTGTACACTGCACTTCCTCTCATTATGCTCTACCATTGTATGCAGTTTTATTAGATTCCATTTGTTAGTTATTAAGTAATTCTCCGGACAAGAAAAAGTAACAAAGGGCAATAACTCTGTATTTAGATTAAATAGAGTTATGGTTCCTGTACACCGCACTTCCTCTCAATGTGTTGTATCATCCTATGAAGTTTTATTAAATTCCAACAATTTGTTTTAAAGTTATGCTCTGGACAAGACTCTACGAATAAGAAAAAGTAACAAAGGGCAATAACTCTGTAATTATGTAAATTAGAGTTATGGTTCTTGTACACTGCACTTCCTCTGATTATGCTCTACCATTGTATGCAGTTTTATTATATTTCATCTGTTAGTTATTAAGTAATTCTCCGGACAAGAAAAGGTAACAAAGGGCAATAACTCTGTATTTAGATTAAATAGAGTTATGGTTCCTGTACACCACACTTCCTCTCAATGTGTTGTATCATCCTATGAAGTTTTATTAAATTCCAACAATTTGTTTTAAAGTTATGCTCTGGACAAGACTCTACGAATAAGAAAAAGTAACAAAGGGCAATAACTCTGTAATTATGTAAATTAGAGTTATGGTTCTTGTACACTGCACTTCCTCTCATTATGCTCTACCATTGTATGCAGTTTTATTAGATTCCATCTGTTAGTTATTAAGTTATTCTCCGGACAAGAAAAAGTAACAAAGGGCAATAACTCTGTATTTAGATTAAATAGAGTTATGGTTCCTGTACACTGCACTTTCTCTCAATGTGTTGTATCATCCTATGAAGTTTTATTAAATTCCAACAATTTGTTTTAAAGTTATGCTCCGGACAAGACTCTACGAATAAGAACAAGAGGGCCATGATGGCCCTGGAATCGCTCACCCGATATATTTTTTTTAACTTTAGCTATATAAGCCCCGCCCCCTGGCAGTCATAGTTTCCGACCAATCAACTTGGCTTGAAGGAATCTGATAGAGGGTCACCCTAGGAACATTTCTACAAAATTATTTGGAAATCTGCCAGACACTTTTGGAGGAGAAGACTTTTTAAGTTTTCACTATAGTCATATAATGCAAAATAGCCCTGCCCACTGGCGGCCATGTTTTTTGACCAATCAACATGGCTTGAAGGAATCTGAAAGTGGGTCATCCAAGGAACATTTCTACAAAATTATTTGAAAATCGGCCTGACACTTTCGGAGAAGAAGATTTTTTAAGTTTTCACTATAGCCATATAAGGCAAAATAGCCCCACCCCCCCTGGCGGCCATGTTTTTCAACCAATCAACATGGCTTGAAGGAATCTGATAGAGGGTCATCCAAGGAACATTTCTACAAAATTATTTGAAAATCAGCCTGACACTTTCGGAGGAGAAGATTTTTTAAGTTTTCACTTTGGCCATATAAGGCAAAATAGCCCCGCCCCCTGGCGTCCATGTTTTTCGACCAATCAACATGGCTTGAAGGAATCTGATAGAGGGTCACCCAAGGAACATTTCTACAAAATTATTTGAAAATTGGCCCGACACTTATTGAAGAGAAGATTTTTTAAGTTTTCACTATAGCCATAAAAGGCAAAATAGCCCCGCCCCCTGGCGGCCATGCTTTTTGACCAATCAACATGGCTTGAAGGAATCTGATAGAGGATCACCCAAGAAACATTTCTACAAAATAATTTGAAAATCGCCCTGACACTTTTGGAGGAGAAGATTTTTTAAGTTTACACTATAGCCATATAAGGCAAAATATCCCCGCCCCCCCTGGCGGCCATGTTTTTCGACCAATCAACATGGCTTGAAGGAATCTGATAGAGGGTCACCCAAGGAACATTTCTACAAAATTATTTGAAAATCGGCATTACACTTTCGGAGGAGAAGATTTTTTAAGTTTTCACTATAGCCATATAAGGCAAAATAGCCCCGCCCCCCCTGGCGGCCATGTTTTTCGACCAATCAACATGGCTTGAAGGAATCTGATAGAGGGTCATCTAAGGAACATTTCTACAAAATTATTTGAAAATCTGCCAACCAGTTTGGGAGAAGAAGAATTTTGAAGTTTTTTCGGTTTCGTTGCCATGGAAACCAGAATTTTGCATGGATCCCAAAAATTTGAAGGAATTCTGGTGAGGTCATTGAGAGGATGCTTTCTGTGAAGTTTCATCTAAATTGACCCACTGGTTACTGAGGAGAAGAAGTTGACGCACGACGCACGACGGACGACGGACGCCGGACAAAAGGCGATCACAATAACTCACCTTGAGCAAAGCTCAGGTGAGCTAAAAAGTAACAAAGGGCAATAACTCTGTAATTATGTAAATTAGAGTTATGGTTCTTGGACACTGCACTTCCTCTGATTATGCTCTACCATTGTATGCAGTTTTATTAGATTCCATCTGTTAGTTATTAAGTAATTCTCCGGACAAGAAAAAGTAACAAAGGGCAATAACACTGTATTTAGATAAAATAGAGTTATGGTTCCTGTACACCGCACTTCCTCTCAATGTGTTGTATCATCCTATGAAGTTTCGTTCAAATCCTATGTTGCATTGTTAAGATATGGTCCGGACAAAATATGGCTTCCGACCGACCGACCGACCGACACAGTGACTCCTATATACCCCCCCAAAACTTTGTTTTTTGGGGGTATAAAAAGGTAGTTCCAAAAATCCGGCTAGTGAGCTATATCGTACACTAGGCGATATAGCTCAGTAGACAAAAAGCATGTTATAGGTTTTCTCAAGTTGGGAAATCTCTATATTTTATCATTGAGTATATAATATAAATGCATTATACGTAGGCTATTTTTAAGTATTTCAAGGGCCGTAATCCGGATCATATAGTTTTTGAAATAAGCTTGACACAAAAAGGGCAAATCTATATGACATCCTTTATCAAAGTTGGTGGCATAAAAACAAGAGCGTTTGATGAACATGTGTCACCTTCAAATAAGTTAGTGTGACAGACGGATGGACAGACCTCGGAAAAGTGATCCCTTTGTGTCAATCCATTAATGCATTCCACACAACTAGCTTCAATTGTGTCTTTAATCCATTCGTAAAGAGAAAAGTTCTACCTTTTGTTTCCTGAAGTATTTTTTTCATTAACAATGCCCGACATTTGGTGTCAAATCCATCCATATTTCTGTTACGTTTGAGGCAGTCCATCACATCCTCCGCATCATCCACTGACTTACAATGACTCTGTTTATAACACAAAGCAGTCAAATATAGTTCATCCTTACACATTGATAGAACATTAATTATTTAACTGTTTATCTGAGATGATAATTTAATTGTCATCTGTTATGAAAATACATGTATCTCAGGAAAAAGTGTTTTCATAAGTTGTCTTCCACATAGGCATGAAATGTTATTTGTATCATAATAAGTGTTAAATAATCTCATAATAGAGATGTGGCTGGATTCAGTTCTGTAAAGCTTGTTGAGGTTTTATTAATTCACTCTAACAAGATTTAAGTAACTTCAACAATGTATTTCTCTGACTGTTTCATCTGTTCTCAGAATAAACTTCTTCTTTTTCCACAAAGCTTTTGACTCTTAATAAAAAATACCAATCTAGTTTTATGAATATTTAAATTTCAGAAGTTTCATTTCTAATCAGGCAAACTGTTATCTTCAGATTTATCAGACACAAACAACCTAACATATGATAATTATGCTTTTCCCAAATGGAAAACATCTAAAGAAACGGGACATAAAGGAAAAGTGAAAGAATAATTTTCAGATTAGGAAATATTGTAGCAAGTGATGAAATTGTTCATACTGATCATTTACTCTTTTTTCCTCAATGTTTCATTCAGTCATCTGCTGCAGACATGTCAAATGTGTTACAATCTAGAACAACGGCCCCGCAAAGCCGATGCATCCCCTCGGTATTCAAAGAATAATTTTGACCTTGACCTTTAACCTTGAAAATAAATAGGCTTCTAGATCTTGCCATATACTAACTGTATACCAAGTTTGGTTAAGATTGGTCGAAGGATGTTCAGTGTAGAGTGGTCACAAGGTTGATACGGATGGATGCACAGACAAACAAACGAATGAACGGACAGTCCCGTTACTATATCCCCATCGCAAACTTCGTTAGCTGAGGGGATAAAAAGTCAACCAGACAGCTTCAAAAATTTACCCTTATCCTGCTATATACAACTTAAATGTTTACTGATACTGCGGAGCATTACTTAACCTTTCCCCACATGTAGAGGCTTTCTGACACGCATCTACGGCAGACGGATTTTGAAAACATTGTGACAAAAGGAGAAATTGCTCAAAACAAGCAATTTTTCCTCTTGCCACAATGTTTCAAAGTCGTCTGCTGCATATTTCCTGTATGTGGAAAAGGGTTAAAACAACATTTGTAAACAATATTAGACCAAGGTAAGCCTGCACATTTGTGTTATCCAACAGGGGTACCAGCTGCAATACAGCAGGGTCAAGGGTTATATTTGCAGGGCTACATATAACTTTTTCAGTAAATTGGGTATTTACCCCATTGTTTTTCAGAGAATTGCTTCTTGCAAGAATACAGCAGGGCCAAGGGTTAACTATGTATAGCAATTAGATCCAACTAACCTTAATCATAGGTTTGCACACCTTAAACAGCAAGTAATCTTGGGGGACCAGCTTCAAGAATACAGCTGGGCCAAGGGTTAACTATGCATAGCAATTAGATCCAACTAACCTTAATCATAGGTTTGCACACCCTAATCTCCCAAGTAATATTTGTGGACCAGCTTCAAGAATACAGCTGGGCCAAGGGTTAACTATGTATAGCAATTAGATCAGACTAACCTTAATCATAGGTTTGCACACCCTAAACAGCAAGTAATCTTGGGGGACCAGCTGCAAGAGTACAGCTGGGCCAAGGGTTAACTATGTATAGCAATAAGATCCAACTAACCTTAATCATAGGTTTGCACACCTTAAACAGCAAGTAATCTTGGGGGACCAGCTTCAAGAATACAGCAGGGCCAAGGGTTAACTATGTATAGCAATTAGATCCAACTAACCTTAATCATAGGTTTGCACACCCTAAACAGCAAGTAATCTTGGGGGACCAGCTGCAAGAATACAGCTGGGCCAAGGGTTAACTATGTATAGCAATTAGATCCAACTAACCTTAATCATAGGTTTGCACACCCTAAACAGCAAGTAATCTTGGGGGACCAGCTTCAAGAATACAGCAGGGCCAAGGGTTAACTATGTATAGCAATTAGATCCAACTAACCTTAATCATAGGTTTGCACACCCTAATCTCCAAGTAATCTTGGGGGACCAGCTTCAAGAATACAGCTGGGCCAAGGGTTAACTATGTATAGCAATTAGATCTGACTAACCTTAATCATAGGTTTGCACACCCTAAACAGCAAGTAATCTTGGGGGACCAGCTTCAAGAATACAGCTGGGCCAAGGGTTAACTATGCATAGCAATTAGATCTGACTAACCTTAATCATAGGTTTGCACATCCTAAACAGTAAGTAATATTTGTGGACCAGCTGCAAGAATACAGCTGGGCCAAGGGTTAACTATGTATAGCAATTAGATCTGACTAACCTTAATCATAGGTTTGCACACCCTAAACAGCAAGTAATATTTGTGGACCAGCTGCAAGAATACAGCTGGGCCAAGGGTTAACTATGTATAGCAATAAGATCCAACTAACCTTAATCATAGGTTTGCACACCTTAAACAGCAAGTAGTCTGCCCCTAGAACTGCCTCCTCTTGCTGAAAGTAAACCCAGCAAATCATATCATCCACAACCTCATTGCATGGCAACACCACAGTGTGACCAACTATCATATATAATGTTGTTATATTGTCTAAACAGGGACATAGAGCTAAAATAAAATTGCATAAGCACAAACAAGAATTGTTATTATTTTATCAATGATCAAAATCGCATACAGCCTGTATACGATTGCGTATCTGAGAAAAAAGTATGAACTTAATTCTGAACAGTTAAATTTTGACACAAGAAATGAACATTGTTGTAATATCCTTTACTTTAGAGTTAAAATGATGTTTAAATTTAAGGGAGTTGTTTTTAATAATGATTTATCTTCCCATTTTCACAAGCCATTCATAGATTATTTAATTTACACATGATTAAGGCATAGGATAAGCATGATATGTAGGAAAACATAAACAAGGGCACCGCAAAGCGGATGCATCCCCTCGGTATTTAATCATCACATCGAGTTCTCTTGTGATCAAGATCAGGCTTCTAGACCTTACTATATATAACTGTATACCAAGTTTGGTTAAGATCAGTCAAAGGATGTTCAGTGTAGAGTGATCACAAGGTTGTTACGGACGGAAAGTCCAATTTTGACATTGACCTTGCCCTATGACCTTTAAAATAAATAGACCTCTAGATCTTGCCATATACTAACTGTAAATCAAGTTTGGTTAAGATCGATCAAAGGATGTTCAATGTAGAGTGGTCACAAGGTTGTTATATGGGAAAATAGTGAAAGTCCAATTTTGACCTTGACCTTGACCATATGACCTTGAAAATAAATAAACTTCTAGACCATGCCATATACTAACTGTATACCAAGTTTGATTAAGATCTGTCAAAGGATGTTCCGTGTAGAGTGGTCACAAGGTTGTTACGGACAGAAAGTCCAATTCTGACTTTGACCTTGACCGTATGACCTTGAAAATAACTAGGCTTCTAGACCTTGCCATATACTAACTGTATACCAAGTTCGGTTAAGATCAGTCAAAGGTTGTTCAGTATAGAGTGATCACAAGGATTGTCATATGGGAAAATAGTCAAAGTCCAATTTTGACCTTAACCCTATGACCTTGAAAATAAAATAGGCCTCTAGAACTTGAGGCCTTATACTAACTGTATACCAAGTTTGGTTAAGATCAGTCAAAGGATGTCCAGTGTAGAGTGGTCACAAGGTTGTTATATGAGAAAATAGTAGGTTGTTATATGGGAAAATAGTCAGTCCAATTTTGACCTTGACCTTGACTGTATGACCTTGAAAATAAAATAGGCTTCTAGACCTTGCCATATACTAACTGTATACCAAGTTTGGTTAAGATCAGTCAAATGATGTTCAGTGTAGAGGGGTCACATGGTTGTTATATGAGAAAATAGTCAAAGTCCAATTTTGACCTTGACCTTGAACTTATGACCTTGAAAAAAAATAGGTTTTTAGACCTTGACATAAACTAACTGTATACCAAGTTTGGTTAAGATCGGTCAAAGGATGTTCAGTGTAGAGTGGTCACAAGGTTGTTACGGACGGACGCACAGACGCACAATCAAATGAACAAACGGACAGCCCCGTTACTATATCCCCTCTCATCTGTTTGACGAGGGGATAATAACTGGTCCAAATATGGACAATTCTTGCATTATGCCAAAATATGTGGGAAATGGTTAAAGGAAGGCCAATAATAGCTTCCTTATATTCCTACTGTAAAACAAGCTTCATTGCTGAAACATGTTATATTTTACAATTTCATTGTGCACAGATCAATCAGAATAACTGGCCAAAAAAAAGGTATGCTGTATATTTCAAAATCATCCTTAATTATGAAGATGATAGTGTGATCATTCTCCTTCTCCCTTAATGTTTTCAAAATTTGTTTGGTTATATAGTATGGAAAGTCAGTTCTCAGGAACTAACATTTAACCCTTTCCCTCATACGACAATTCTGCAGCAGACGACTTTGAACGTATTTTGTCAAAACATAGAAAATCTCCATAATTGAATGGATAACCTATGACAAAAAGTGGAAAACATTGTGGCAAAAGGAGAAACTGCACGTTTTGTGCAATTTCTTCTTTTGTCACTATGTTTTCAAAAAGCCGTCTGCTGCAGAGGTGTCAGAAAACGTCTATATGAGGGAAAGGGTTAAGAAAAGTTTCATTTTCACACAATGTCTTCGACAGTTGTCTGTGTCGAGGGAAAAGGTAAAGAAAAACATACCTGTCTCTTGAAGATGAGCACATGACAAATGTGGTTCAAATGTGGCTTGTTATCCTTTAGACATTCAAACACCTGCAAGAAACAAGGACCTTTTTGTCAAATTTGCACTTAGAATCAGAATTGAGTAAGATGTCTAGACAATTAAACATCTACCTTTTCTTGTAAAGCTGTGTGTATGGTATTTTATGCTACTTTCAACAATTTTTTCAGTTATATCACAGCATTTCCTGGGTAAGTTGCCAGTACTACTGGTCCATTTATCCTGACACCAGACTGTCAGTCGTAATACTAACCCGGCAACCCTGAGCGCCAAGGAGGGCAGCCATTACTACCCCTTTTAAAGTATTTGGTATGACCCAGCGGGGGATTGAACCCGAGACCTCCAGCTCCCAAAGCACAGACACTTTACCAATACACCACAAAGGTTTTTGTCACTGTTTTCAAAGTCGACTGCTGCAGATTTGTTGTATGTAAGAAAGGGTTAAGGTCAGTTTACATAGAATTATATGATTCATCATGTGATAGATTTGAACTTTTTGTGGGAAATGGGGACATGTCCAGTTCGATAATCTCTAAAAATAAAACGACAATCATTGAATAAAGTTGGAAACATTGTCACAATGTTGTCAATAGTAGTCTGCTGCAAAGGCATCAAAAAGCGTCTGTATGTGGGAAAGGGTTACATTTTACCTTTGCATTTCCAGCTTCTACAGTAGCGCAGAGCTGTTTGATATCCTCCTTACACTTGCTCTTCAGTTCGGGATCTAACTCTATGGTCTCTCCCTATAAAAAACGTCAAGTCTTTAAAATATCCAAATACAGTAAGTAGATTCCAATTAATTTAACCATGTCACATGAAAAACTATCAATTTATTATTGAATGACATTAATCCTTTCCCACCTGCAGACGCATTTTGACGCAATAGCAGCAGACGACTTTTGAAAACATTGTGGCCAAAGGTGAAATTGTTTATGATGAGCAATTTCCTCCTTGGCCACAATGTTTTCTACGTTATTTAACAACCCATGGATTGATAGCAAGCATGGCTAATGATTAAGCTACCAGGCTTGACCAAAACCATTTGAATCAGTTTAGTAGCAGCCACATGTTTGGCCTCGAAAGTAGGATAATATTAAAATTAGAAAATGGCTCAACAAAAATATACACACATGATGATGACTATAATTATAGTTCTACGTCATCAGCATATCAAATAACATCTGCATACCAAGTTTGAAATTGAAACCTTGGAAATAATTGATCAAACAACAAATTAAGTTTGAAACTGATATATAATACATTAATGGAGAAATGGCCGAACAAAAAACAAAAAAAAACCAAAACACTACAAAAATATACAGACTATATTTATGTTTCTTGTATTATTTTCTGATCACAAGGTATAAGTGATGAAATTACGAAGTAATTCTACCAAACAGAAACAAGGTTTAAGACCAAACTATAAACAAGAAACTGCTGAAGACGGTAAGGCCGGATTGTCAGCAATTTGACCTTGAAAATCGACAAACCAAGGTCTAGGTCAGAGTAATTAGAGAAATCAATAGAACTTGTTACTGGTTACCTTCAGGCAAAGTTTCAAGTTTGTAACCCTTTCCAGTGCTGAGATTTTGCCTCAACCTGAAACTTTAACCAAAATGTTGACAGACAGACAGACAGACGGACAGACATCGCCAATCTATAGACCAGAATTGCTAGAGCAATCCGGCCAAAAACTAGAACTATCACTGAAGATGATAAATACCCCTTAAACAGCACCTTGACCTACACCATAACTTAATAAGTAAAAGGGTCATAACTCTGTAAAATAAGATGCAATTGTAACCCCTTTACAATATGCACATCTCCTCTTGGTATAGAAGCTTCATGTAAAATTTATTGAATTCCACACAGTGGTTTGTAAGAAATAGGCCGGACAAAATACAGACTCCTATATACCCCTCTCTTCTTCGAAGGGGGGTATAAAAACGATAAAGAGAGATAACTAAATAAACAGACATTCTCCTGATTACAATTTTCAATTGTTGCAACTCTGAAATGAATCTGTCACACAGATATAAAGTTTTGACAAATTAATGCAAAGTGTGATGTAAGGACGACGGATAAAAGATCCCCAAGTGTCACCCTAAATGTTAAGATTGAGCAGATCTCTGGCTGATCAATACATACAAGATGTTTCATATCTAATAAGGTTATATATAGTTGTCACTCACACGTCGCAGAACCTCAACACGAAGCTGTTGACGACATCCTTCACTTATCCGTTGGTGTTCTAGATCAGTTTGGCCAGGTTTTTTCGGAGACAGGACGTCCTCTCTAACAATTCCACTCAAGCAGGCTACTATTTCTGTTCTGTAAATTCATGGTGCAAAAATGTTAGAAGTCTATATAAATGGTAAAATAATTATTGGATAAAGTTGAAAGCATTGTGGCAAAGAGAGAAATTGCTCATCATGATGCAAGTAGTCTGATGCAGGTAGTCAGAAAGCGTCTGTATGTTGGGAAAGGGTTAAGTAATTTGCAGTAGAAAAAAGTAATATTGCTAACCCTTTCCCTCATACGACAATTCTGCAGCAGACGACTTTGAACATATTTTGTCAAAAAAAAGAAAATCCCTTTAATTGAATGGATAACATATGACTAAAAGTGAAAAATATTGTGGCAAAAGGAGAAATTGCTCGTTTTGAGCAATTTCTTCTTTTGTCACTATGTTTTCAAAAAGCCGTCTGCTACAGAGGCATCAGAAAGCGTCTATATGAGGGAAAGGGATAATTCAATGGAAATACAGTTGAAAAGTCACATTTCTTAACTTTTAACTGGATAATTTCTTTTTAGAGTTTTCCGTTTTTAAACCATCTAAGAAAAACAATTTAATGTTTGGTATGGAAGAAAAATTTTAATACACAGTTGAAAACAATGTGAGAAAAGGAGAAATTGCTTTTTTTAACCCATTTTTTCCCCCCCCAACAATATTACCAGAAATTATCTTGGTTGATTGTTTGGTGTTAAATGCCGCAATTTTTTAGTTATATAACAGTGTTTCCTAAGTAGGTTACCAGTACAAATGCTCCATTTATACCGACACCAGCCAATCAGTCGTATTTCTAACCCCACAACCCTGAGTGCCAAGGAGGGCAGCCATGACTACCTACCATTTTTAAAGTCTTTGGCAAGTCCAAGCCAGGGACTGAACCTATGACCTCACGCACCCGAGGCAGACACTCTATCACTACACCACCTCGGCAGTCAGGATTGTTATTGGCTTAAAATTACTATTATCATGAATTGATAAAAAAAAAAAAAAATGGTTGATACAAACAAACATTATCTCTATGTATTGAACATGTGCAATTAACCCTTTCCCAAAAATAGATGCTTTCTGACGCCTCAGCAACAGACAACTTTTGAAAACAATGTAGTAAAAGAATAGTTTTCTATATTTTCAACTAAATGCTTTCAATGTCGTCTGCTGCAGGTTTGTTGTATGCAGGAAATAGTTGTTGTCTAAGTTCTTTATTCAGTATCTAGATGTTTTCAATGTCGTCTGCTGCAGATTTGTTGTATGTGGGAAAGGGTTGATATCTAAGTTCTTTATTCAGTATCTAGATGTTTACAACGTCGTCTGCTGCAGATTTGTTGTATGTGGGAAACGGTTGATGTCTAAGCTCTTTATTCAGTATTTAGATGTTTTCAATGTCGTCTGCTGCAGATTTGTTTTATGTGGGAAACGGTTGATGTCTAAGCTCTTTATTCAGTTTTTAGATGTTTTCAATGTCGTCTGCTGCAGATTTGTTGTATGTGGAAAAGGGTTTAAGTCATCTGCTGCAGATTTGTTGTATGTGGGAAATGGTTGATGTCTAAGTTCTTTATTCAGTATTTAGATGTTTTCAATGTCGTCTGCTGCAGATTTGTTGTATGTGGAAAAGGGTTAAAGTCGTCTGCTGCAGATTTGGTGTATGTGGGAAATGGTTGATGTCTAAGTTCTTTATTCAGTATTTAGATGTTTTCAATGTCGTCTGCTGCAGATTTGTTGTATGTGGGAAAGGGTTGATATCTAAGTTCTTTATTCAGTATTTAGATGTTTTCAATGTCGTCTGCTGCAGATTTGTTGTATGTGGGAAATAGTTGATGTCTAAGCTCTTTATTCAGTATTTAGATGTTTTCAATGCCGTCTGCTGCAGATTTGTTGTATGTCGGAAAGGGTTGATATCTAAGTTCTTTATTCAGTATTTAGATGTTTTCAATGTCGTCTGCTGCAGATTTGTTGTATGTGGGAAACGGTTGATGTCTAAGCTCTTTATTCAGTATTTAGATGTTTTCAATGTCGTCTGCTGCAGATTTGTTGTATGTGGGTAAGGGTTGATATCTAAGTTCTTTATTCAGTATTTAGATGTTTTCAATGTCGTCTGCTGCAGATTTGTTGTATGTGGGAAATAGTTGATGTCTAAGTTCTTTATTCAGTATTTAGATGTCGTCTGCTGCAGATTTGTTGTATGTGGGAAATAGTTGATGTCTAAGCTCTTTATTCCGTATCTAGATGTTTTCGTCTGCTGCAGATTTGTTGTATGTGGGAAATAGTTGATGTCTAAGTTCTTTATTCAGTATTTAGATGTCGTATGCTGCAGATTTGTTTTATGTGGGAAACGGTTGATGTCTAAGCTCTTTATTCAGTATTTAGATGTTTTCAATGTCGTCTGCTGCAGATTTGTTGTATGTGGGAAAGGGTTAAAGTCATCTGCTGCAGATTTGTTGTATGTGGGAAATGGTTGATGTCTAAGTTCTTTATTCAGTATTTAGATGTTTTCAATGTCATCTGCTGCAGATTTGTTGTATACGTGTGGAAAAGGGTTAAAGTCGTCTGCTGCAGATTTGTTGTATGTGGGAAATGGTTGATGTCTAAGTTCTTTATTCAGTATTTAGATGTTTTCAATGTCGTCTGCTGCAGATTTGTTGTATGTGGGAAAGGGTTGATATCTAAGTTCTTTATTCAGTATTTAGATGTTTTCAATGTCGTCTGCTGCAGATTTGTTGTATGTGGGAAATAGTTGATGTCTAAGCTCTTTATTCAGTATCTAGATGTTTTCAATGTCGTCTGCTGCAGATTTGTTGTATGTGGGAAAGGGTTGATATCTAAGTTCTTTATTCAGTATTTAGATGTTTTCAATGTCGTCTGCTGCAGATTTGTTGTATGTGGGAAATAGTTGATGTCTAAGCTCTTTATTCAGTATCTAGATGTTTTCAATGTCGTCTGCTGCAGATTTGTTGTATGTGGGAAAGGGTTGATCATGATGTCTAAGATCTTTATTCAGAAGTGTATATAAGGAAGATTAGACTGGGTTTGTTTCCCTCACAATATGGCTCCTATTATCCATTATTATCTTATGGTGTTGAATGACTGAGAAATAACTGGAATATAGCCTTATAAACTCATTGTTTCATACTAAGCCCTTTCCCTCATATAGACGCAATCTGATGCATCGGAAGCAAACGTCTTTTGAAAACATTGTTTGAGCAATTTCTCCTTTTGTCACAATGTTTTCAACTCTTTTTAATAGTATAACTCAATTTATTGAGATTTTTTTGTCAATCACTGGACCATAGGTGAATTTACAGCAATGCTCTTAAGGAGCAAATTCCCCTTATCTTATGCATCTGAAGCAGATGACTTTTGAAAACATTGTGACAAAAGGAGAAATTGCTCAAAATAACAAGCAATTTCATCTTTAGCCACTATGTTTGTTTTAAAGAAAAATCAGTAATTATACATTCATTTATAGAGATTGCATGATTGTATTCAAAGTCGTCTGCTGCATATTTGCTGTATGTGGGAAAGGGTTAACTCCAATTGAAAGAATAAATTACTAACTTTTTCTTGATTCCTGGTTCGACACAGTGTGCCCGTATATCACTCTTGCACATCTCTCGGAATTTGTTGGAAAATCGAATGTCTTTTAGTTGAATCTGGAAATGGGAACACATTAAAGTTTTATTAATTTAATCAGAAACCATGATTGTATAACAGTGTGTCATGCTTATCCGGATATTCTTAACCCTTTTTCCACATACAACAATTCTGCAGCAGACAACTTTCAAAACTTATTGACAAAAACTTGAAAAATCTCAATAAATGAGAGTTTAACTATCAAATAGAGTTGAAAACATTGTGGCAAAAAGGAGAAATTGCTTGTTTTGGGCAATTTCTTCTTTTGCCACAATGTTTTCAAAAATCGTCTGCTGCAGATGCATCAAAAGGTGTCTACAAGTAGGAAAAGGTTAAAACACCTAACTTCTTTTTCAATATTCCACTCTAATGTTAACTAGAAATATTTCAAATGATACAATTTTTCTGCAGACATTTTCAAATCAGACAAATTTAATATATCCTATCCGGATCTTAGTTAGGCCTTCCCTTATTTAACACATTTTGAAACCTCTGCAACAAATCACTTTTGAAAACATTGTGGCAAATAGAGAAATTGCTCATAAATTATAATGATCAGTTTTTCCATTTGCCACAATATTTTCAACTTTATTCAATAATTATACATTCAGTTATAGACATTTTCCAAAGTTTCGCTTAGATGTTTTCAAAGTTGTCTGCTGCAGATTTATTAGTCGCCGGGCAGAAGCCCGCGACTTCTATTTTTAATAGGTTTTCGGAAATCACAAGGGATGGGGGATTATTATTAGAAAGAAACACATTTAGATGTCTCGAACATATTACAATTGTGCTTTTTTTAAACAAACACTAAGTAATGACACATCTAAAATGAAAATAAATATTCCGATGTTTTAGGTATTTTCAGTTTCTTTATTTTGACTCGCATTTATGTTTTTTTGTTTTATTTACGAAGACAAAACAGTCCCTATTAGCTAGACTGTCACTGGTTTACTTTATTTTACACTATATACTACATGTAATCAAAAGGCGATAACTACAAACCTTTAGGACACAGTCTAATTTGTTTACATACGCGCACCTGCTTAAGCAGACTGTTTTTTATGTGTAAATATCGAGATGAAAATGACGTCTTTTAATGGCAATTTTAACTTACTGAATGTTATTTTCATGTTCAAAGAGATGTCTTGATTTGTGAAGAAGGCATTTTATAATGTTTATTCATGTATATCTAAAATATTAACTGTTTCTAAGCTAAAACTGTTGATCGCGTGACTCGCGAATACCAACTCCGTAGATCAATCTCCTTTTCAGAGAGCCGCTCTTTACACTCACTTACAAATAGTAAATCATAGGTGATTTAAAATGTTTATTTGGTTCGAAATAAATGAAGAAAAGAACTGAGATAAAACTGGTTTTAATAAAACACTCTATGCCTATAATGAGAGTTTCAAGAACGACACCCGGGTCTTTCGTACAAAATCATTTCGTCCTTGACAATTTTAAATGTGTCATTTAATTCCCTAAAGGCATATTGCTTCCGATCTGCATATTGTTATGCATCATTGGCACGAGGGCGCTCATCATAATATAATTTTAAAACCTGAGTAGTTTGTTATTTTCATTATAAAAAAAGAAGGAAAGAATTAAAATAAATTAACATGTTGTTTATGTTCGAAATTAAGTTTAAATTATACAACAATTTCAATGAGAATTTACTGTTTAGTTGATATTTTATTTCGAAGGTGGTCTTATTTATAAATATTGGACTCCATTTCAACATTTGTTAAAGTATGATATAATTAGGATGCCAAGCTAATATCAATTTGAGAAAAAGAGAAAACTCATGTCTTCAGCGATTTAACCCTTATCTCATTGTTTTAAAAGTAGATTGCTGCAAAGGTGTCCACTGTTGACTTTAATAGAGGAAAGGTAAAATGACGTGCTATTGCATGCAAATCCTAAATTATCTGTTTTGTGGTTTTATTGAAAAATAATAAAATTCAAATATTCTGACAAACATCTTGAAAAGTGTATGTGGAATTCACAAATCTTATAATTATTCCTTAATGAAAGCACTGTATACATACTAAGACTAATAATTGGCAAGATTACTGATTTCCGTTACTGTTTATGATCAATAATTAGTTGGTTGTGTGTATGGTCAACCTACTTTGGAATGGAGATTGATCATAAACAATGAAAGGCTTCAATTATCATTCACTTCGTTGACAAAACAATGCAAGTTATGATACATTTTCACTTGACCCCACCCCTGATGTTCCAATATGCCCCTCAGTTGATAACTGTTTATTCAACTACTATAATGTTAGTGTTATGCATAACTTCACTATGGATATACGGCGACATTGATGCGTTGCATCAACTTTCTCTTGTAGTATTTAGGAAAAGGTTTGAAAGAAGTGACAATAGGCCTCCCCTTTGGGATGAATCTACTTTAACCCTTTCCCTCATACGACAATTCAGCAGCAGACGACTTTGAACATATTTTGTCAAAAAAATAAAAAATCTCTATAATTGAATCTTTATCCAATAATTGCCTTTTCATTTTTAGAGATTTTCCATATTTTAACTAAATGTTTTCAAAGTCGTCTGCTGCAGATTTGTTGAATGTGGGAAAAGTTTAAGAAATAAAGAGTGCTATAATATTTTTATATAAGAGAGAGTGACAGATGGAAATCTAAATGACAACCCTGATCGATCAGCTTACCCTCTAACATGTCTGGTTGAATAATCACATAAATACTTTTGTCAATTATTCAATTATTTTCTTCTCAGAGAATCTATGTCAAAAGGAACCATCACTCATCACGCGAAAAAGAACCTTTTCCCATAAATGTCCCCTCAAATAAATACATAAGTTAACCGTTAACCCTTCCCTCATACGACAATTCTGCAGCAGACGACTTTTAACATATCTTGTCAAAAAATAGAAAATCTCTATAATTGAATGGATAACCTATGACTAAAAGTTGAAAACATTGTGGCAAAAGGAGAAATTGCTCGTTTTGAGCAATTTCTTCTTTTGTCACTATGTTTTCAAAAAGTCGTCTGCTGCAGATCACTCATCACGCGAAAAAGAACCTTTTCCCCATAAATGTTCCCTCAAATTAACCATGGTTTATTCATACATAAGTTAACTGTTAACTCACAATCTGATGATGCTCCACTGCGGCTGCACATTTTTTATCCATCTCATGATGATGTTTATTCTCTATCAGACAATCCATCACATCATTGGCATCCGCATTATGTTCTAGTAGTTCCTGCAAACAAAGTCAACAATGTCAAAACGAGCTATTTCTCCTTTTGCCACAATGTTTTTCACTTTTAGTCATAGGTTATCCATTCAATTATAGAGATTTTTATTTTTTGACAAAATATGTTCAAAGTCGTCTGCTGCAGAATTGTCATATGAGGGATAGGGATATAGAAATTGAAGATATAGAAGAAATTAAAGAAAACAACCAAAATTTTACACGTTTTTATTATACTTCCAAGATCTCCCAATGTAATTTATTTCCACACATGTTTTTATTATACTTCCAAGATCTCCCTATGTAATTTATTTCCACACATGTTTTCGGAGAAGTCTTTGATTGAAAAAAAAATGGTTATATCATGGAAAAGTTAAAAACAAGCAGTTCATGTATGATCCTTTCCACGGTTAATATCTATGGACATTTAGTAAATCCTTCCATTTATCAAATATTGTGAGAAAAAGTGAAATTGCTCAAAATGACAGTATTCACCTATTATGTTGTTAGTAAGTGAATATATATGTATTAAATTTGATTGATTGGAGTTGAACATTGAATTCAACAGTAGTTCAGTTAAATCATGGTGGCCTGTGCACTTACTTGTATGTCTTTTCTGGCTTTCCCACATCAGTAAATATTAATCCCATGCAGCTTATTTTATTTTTTTATTGTACTCGTAGTTTTTATAATAATCTTTGCTAATAGTTGTGTATGTATGTCTGTTAATATTATTTGGCTAAAAACGCATTAAGTTTTAGAGCCTTTTTGGAAATACAGTTAAGTATTAAAATAAAACTTGATCACGATTTTCAAATATTCTCTACTACTGTGTAAACCCTTTCCTACTTACAGATGCATCTGCAGCAGACAACTTTTAAAAACATTGTAGCAGAAGGAGAAATTGTTCATAATTTTCAATTTCTCCTTTTTGCCACAATAGTTTCAACTCGGATCAGTTACGATACTTTCATTCATCAATATTTTCCATACTTTTGTCCCGATGTTTCAAAAGTATGTTGGAAAGCTGTTGACCTACCGCGCATAATTTTTTAATCATGGGTGTACAAGCTTTCATCAATTTGGTGTCCAAATCTAAATCATCATCCTCATCTTCCGTAAATTCCCTCACAGCCTCCTCACAATCCTCTGTAAGACTTTCCAAATGGTCTTGAAGACATGCTATTTCCTGGAAAAAAAAAATGAACTCACATACAACAAACCTGCAGCAGATTACTTTGAAAATGTCTACTCAAACATATGGAAAATCTCTATAATTGTAGGCAGAGCTCCGGAAATTATGAAATTTCAATTGGTCCGGTGAAATCCCCCGAGATCGCACGGAAGAAAATTCCGCAGCCAAAAAGCATACTTTATATTCATTCAGGTGCCAAATATGTTATTTAACCGAATCAAATATTTAACGAAATAATTATATATCTTATTTATACAAAAAATATAGGGAGTTGGTGATATTTCGTTTAATTTTTTTTTTGTAGGTGTAATTACTGAAAAAAGTTGAAAACATTGTTGCAAACAGAGAAATTGCTTGTTTTGAGCAATGTCTCCTTTTGTCACAATGTTTTCAAAAGTCGTCTGCTGCAGATTCGTCAAAATGTGTCTACAGGTGGGAAAGGGTTAACCCTTTCCCACATACAACAAATCTGCTGCAGCAGCTTTGATAATGTCTAGGCAAAAATAAGAAAAATCTCTATAAATCAAAGTCAAACTAGTGAAAAGAGTTGAAAACAGTGTTACAAAAGGAGAAATTGCTCACTGTGAGCAACTTATCCTTTTGTCACAATGTTTTCAAAAGTCGTCTGCTGCAGATGCCTCAAAATGCGTCTACAGGTGGGAAAGGGTTAAGGATTATGGTTCACCCCTTCCCACATAAGGACAGACTCTGACACAGCTGCTGTAGGTGTCTTTTGTAAAATGAGTGCCTAAAGAGAGAATTTCTCATTTTGAGCAATTTGTCTATTTGCCATAATGTTTTCAACTCTAAAAAAAAGTTTTTGCCTTCATTTTTATAAAACTTGTTTGAAGAAGCTTTTTTGTTGCATTGTTGCTGTGTAAAAGGAAAAATAGTTAGAAATAAGTATTTTTTTTTTTTTTTCAAGATATGACACTTTTTCCATCCAATCTTTACAAAACAAAGACTGTTACATCAATTCAGTTAAACATAAAAAATGTCTAAGCCTATGTCAACATGAACCTTTGATTTAGATATAAGGGTCAACCAATTATAACTGATTCGAAAGTGTTGGATACGCTGTGACAGCAGACAACTCAAACAGTTTATCAAGGTAAATGTTAAATGGTGAAATTACTGCTATTAAATTCGAATTAATAAGTTTCAGAAGAAACACCAATTATGTCAGCAAATGAAAGCCAGACTGACAAACAGATGAACAGACAAAACAGAAGTGTTCCTGATGTATCTCCCTGCGTCAGCAACTCAAAAATGGTCATATACTTGTACATGTACTTATCAATAGTTTACTTACATGTAATTATTCTTTTTTCAAATTCAGATTAAAACAACAAAATAAATTTTAACCCTTTCCACCACACAGAGGCTTTAGGATGCCTCTGCAGCAGACAACTTTTGAGAACACTTTGACAAAAGGAGAAATTGCTCATAATAAGCAATTTCTGTTTTTGACAAAATGTTTGCAAAACCTCTAAATAAGTATCCTTTCGTTTATAGAGATTTTTCAGATTTGTTTGTTGTAAAAGGCATCTGCTACTGATTTACTTGATGCTGGAAAGGGTTAATGTTTTAATGCAGTTACTCAACACATTTCATTCCTTGGCCTATTTCAGGCAACACAATTTGTATCTATAGAAGTCAAATTTAGAAAAATATTGTAAGAAATAAAACATTAAAGTTATTACCTGCCCTTTTTCATAATTTTCTAAATCCGAACAAAAAGCTCCCAGATCAGCCAGACATTCATCTTCAATTTGGGGTTCCAAGTCAATCCTCTTTGCTCTACGTCTCATTACACGTTTTATTTCATGCACACAAGATCTGGTTAGATCCCGCTGACTTTTCTTCATGTGTTGATACAAACAAGGGAACACCAATGGATAATTTGACGCTGTTGGTTTATCTGTCTCTATCCAATTTTGAGAGGCACTGCATAATTTTTGAGCATCTGCATGGCATTCTTTGTACAACTGTGGGTCTAAGCTGTAACAGATTCAAAAGCGTTTTAATAATTTATGTTTTGTATTATCTTCCAACTTCTACACCTATGCCAAGTTACATGAACTAAGCTAAAACTAGAGATTGCTTTTTTGAAAAAGCGCTTGTCTCCCCATTTGTGTGGTCGTAGGGGAGGAAAAGAAATGATGGAGATGAATTTTTTAGTTTTGGACTGGAGATGAAGCAACAGTGACAATCCTCAGTTATTGAGCGGAAACCATTTTTCAGCTGAGGGTTACCATGACCTTGACCTTTGACCTACTGACATCAAAATCAATAGGGGTCATCTACAGGTTAGGACCAAGCTGCACACCAAGTACATGTATGAAGTTCCTGGGTATAAGCGTTCTTGAGTTATTGAGTAAAACACATTTTTCAGCTGAAGGTTACTGTGACCTTCGACATTTGACCTTGTGACCTCAAAATCAAACAAATTCAATAAAGGTCATTTACTGGTTAGGACCAACCTGCACACCAGGTATGAAGTTCCTCAACATAAGCATTCTTTAGTTATTGAGAGGAAACCATTTTTCAGCTGAAGGTTACCATGACCTTGACCTTTAAGCTAGTGACCTCAAAATCCTATTAGGGGTCATCTACTGGTGGTGACCAACCTGCACACCAAGTATTAACTTCCATGGCCACAGCATTCTACAGTTATTAAGCAAAAACAATGTTTCAGTTCATTGTCACTGTGACCTTTCAGCTCAAGGTCACTGTGACCTTGACGTTGACCTCAAAATTAATAGGGTCTTCTAAATTAATAGGGGTCATTTGCTGGTGGTGACCAACCTGCACATCAAGTATGAAGTTCCTGGGCCCAAGCAAAAACTATTTATCAGCTCATTGTCACTGTGACCTTTCAAGCTCATGGTCACTGTGACCTTGACTTTAGACGTACTGACCTCAAAATCAATAGGGGTCTTCTACTAGGCATGGCCAACCTGCATACCAAGTATGGAGTTCCTCAGCCAAAACGTTCTTCAGTTATTGAGCGGAAACCATATTTTACCTCACAAGGTCACCATGACCTTGACCTTTGACCTTCTGACATCAAAATCAATAGGAGTCATCTACTGGTCATGACCAACCTGCATACCAAGTATGAAGATCCTATGCCCAAGCGTTCTTCAGTTATTGAGCGGAAACAAGTGTGACGGATGTGACCTTGACCACTGTGACCTTGACCTTTGACCTAGTGACCTTAAAATTAATAGGGGTCATTTGCTGGTGGTGACCAACCTGCACATCAAGTATGAAGTTCCTGGGTCCAAGCAAAAACTATTTATCAGCTCATTGTCACTGTGACCTTTCAAGCTCATGGTCACTGTGACCTTGACTTTAGACGTAATGACCTCAAAATCAATAGGGGTCTTCTACTAGGCATGGCCAACCTGCATACCAAGTATGGAGTTCCTCAGCCAAAACGTTCTTCAGTTATTGAGCGGAAACCATATTTTACCTCACAAGGTCACCATGACCTTGACCTTTGACCTTCTGTTATCAAAATCAATAGGGATCAGCTACTGGTCATGACCAACCTGCATACCAAGTATGAAGTTCCTACGCCCAAGCGTTCTTCAGTTATTGAGCGGAAACAAGTGTGACAGACGGAAGGACGGAAGGACGGACGGAACGGGCAAAAACAATATGTCACCCCCATGTAATGGGGGAGACATAATAAATATGTTGGGAGTTTATTGCTTAACCCTTTCCCACATGAAGAAGCATTTTTCAGCCTCTGCAGCATACAACTTTTTAAAACATTTTGAATATCAATCATAATGAACAATTTCTCCTTTTGACGCAATGTTTTAAACTCTCATTTTAATGTTTAGACTTACCTTATACAGATTTTCATTAATTGTGCCATTATGTTTTCAAAGTCGTCTGCTGCTGATTTGATGTACGTGGGAAAAGGGTTAGACAATAAACTACCAACATATTTATTTTAGATTAGTTCGACACAATAGCAGCAAACAACTTTTGAAAACATTGTGACCAAAGTAGAAATTGCTCATGATGAGCAATTTCGCCTTTGGCCAGAATGTTTTCAACTTTATTTAACAATTAAGCTATCTTTTATGGAGGTTTTTAAGGTTTTTGTCACTCTGGTTTTCAAAGTCGTCTTCTGCAGGTTTGTTGTATGTGGGAAAGGGTTAAATGCATGATAAAGATAGGATGACTAACAGACCTTTAGATTGAGGTTACCCCTTTCCCACACACAACAAATATGCAGCAGACGACGACAACTTGGAACCCATTTTGTTCAAAATGTGGCAAATCTGTATACCAGGGCTTCGGAAGACCGGTAAAAGTGCAAATCCGGACCGGAATTTAAATCGTCAAACAGATTGCAATCTTAAAACTTGTAAAAAAAATCGGTCCGAGATTTTATGATATTTATAAAATCTCGTTAATACCTACGCTATATATGTCACTGTATAAACGAAAAACCAATCAAATCCTAGCAAGTACACACGCTCTTTGTTTCTAAAGCGTAGGAGAGAGTCACTTACCGTGAGGTAATCATGATAAGCTGTCCGGTAATCAGTCCAAAAGGTGTGACAATCGGTTATGTAATTACTCCCTTCGGTTTGATAGATAATGCATGGGTTAAAGATTCTTTAAAAGTGTTTCCTAATTAACAGTTCATCAGTTTAAAATATTTTAATCGGTCCCAGTCCGGTCTGAACGGCTAATTGATATGTTATTTTTACTTTTGTTTCGGACCGTTTGTAATTTTCAAACTGTTACAAATGATCTACGCTGTTTCAAACCATTATGCAACATGTACACGAGAACAGAGTCATCTGTAAACCTTCGAGATAGTCACTTACCGTGACGTAAACAGATTATCGATCCAATTAAGTTTGACAATTAATGCCAATCGGAATACCTCGGTGATGAATGGATGACGGAATTACCCGAGAAAATCCCATTGAATGTCTGATTGATTGTTGGGGTCTTAGGGAATTTACATAGGTCACCTGACCTTTGTAACCTCAAGATAGCAGGGAAAAAGAGATATTTACAAAATGTTTCGTAAAAATAAACATGTCACTGTATATATTATAAGGCAGAAGTTTTAACTTCATTTCATTTCATTTTATTTGTCCTTCGATACATTGGAGAAAGGGCTCAACGAAATTTACTTGCGATGTTCAACAAGTCAAATGACCGGCTTGGCAACGCGAATCATGTTGACAGAGAACCGGTTCAAACTGGTTCATAATTACTCAAATGGGTAAATGTACTTACCTAAAAAATGGCTTTCTCTAATTATTTCAGTCATGGTAATTCCAAAACAACAGACATTTTAAGTAGTAATTTTTTTATTTGTATGTAGGCAAAACAAAGTTAACCGTACAGATAACAGAAATGTGCGCAACCAATAATTTTCTAGTACGTACGGGTCGAACAATCTTAAGGACGAACGAGCAATTTAAACACACATGGTGGTTATGTTCGTTTGCAAATTTTGGTAAATTATGATTTGTACTTCTACATCGACATTAACGTGCGTGTATATTTGTTTATTAACCCTTTCCCTCATATAGACGTTTTCTGATGCCTCTGCAGCAGACGGCTTTTTGAAAACATAGTGACAAAAGAAGAAATTGCACAAAACGTGCAATTTCTCCTTTTGCCACAATGTTTTCCACTTTTTGTCATAGGTTATCCATTCAATTAAGGAGATTTTCTATTTTTTGACAAAATACGTTCAAAGTCGTCTGCTGTAGAATTGCCGTATCAGGGAAAGGGTTAAAGGAGTTTCAATATCATTTTTTTTACGGGGGGGGGGGGTGAAAATTATTCTGGACCGATCAAGATTTCAAAATTTCCGGAGCCCTGCTGTATACACTTTATAAATGAAAGTATAAGTTTTTGAAAGACTTGAAAACATTGTGGCAAAAGGAGATATTGTTCATCATGAGTAATTTCTACTTTTGCCACAATATTTTCAAAAGTTGCCTGTTACAGAGGCATATGAAGGTGGGAAAAGGTAAAACCTGCAGTCACCTCCAGAGAAACCTGTAGTGGATCAAAAAGGATAAATTACTCATCATGATCAATTTATCCTTTTCCTTCAATGTCTTAAGAAGAACTTTGATGCAGTTTTCTGAATCCGGGAGAGAGAAACTTGTAAGAATGCTTTGATATCATATGAATTGTATGATAAAATCTTACTTGAAGTCCCGGACGATGAAATACTGTATTTCTAAGAGATGATCTTCACATTCATCCGTCATACTGTCAGAGTCCACTTTCTCCGTTAAACAGTTGATCATGCTGAAATACAAAACAATTAGAAACACTATTGACCTCAAAAGAACAAGTGCAATAGTACCTTTCAATTTATTTCCAGTAATCCTGTCCAACTTACAATAAATCTGCAGCAGACGACTTTGAAAACATATTGGCAAAATTATGAGAAATCTCTATAAATAAAGGTTCAATTAATGAAACAAGAGGGCCATGATGGCCCTAAATCGCTCACGTGAATTATGCAATGTGATTTCTAATGCAATCCACATCAGCACAACTATTCTGACAAAGACTCAAAATGAAACCTCCAGTGTTAACAAGATTTTCCTTCATTTGGACTGGTCATCTTACTTTTTTGACCTGATATGACCCAAATTATTTGAAAATAGGCCAAATAGTTTAGGGGGAGAAGATTTTTAAAGTTTTCACTAAAGCCATTATAAGGCTACAGCCCCCTGGCAGCTATATTTTAAGATGAATCAACATGGCTTGGTGGATTCCGATAGAGAGTCACCCAAGGAACACTTCTTCAAAATTATTAAAAAATCGGCCCGATACTTTCGTCGGAGAAGATTTTTTAAGTTTTCAATTTAGCCATATAAGGCAAAACAGCCATGTTTTTCAACAAATTAAAATGGCTTGAAGGAATCTGATAGAGGATCACCCAAGGAACATTTCTACAAAATTATTTGAAAATCGACCCGACACTTTTGTGGGAGAAGATTTTTTAAGTTTTCACTTTAGCCATATAAGGCAAAAACTCCCCGCCCCCTTGGGGCCATGTTTTTCGATCAATCAACATGGTTTGAAGGAATCTCATAGAGGATCACCCAAGGAACATTTCTACAAAATTATTTGAAAATCGACCCGACACTTTTGTGGGAGAAGATTTTTTAAGTTTTCACTTAAGCCATATAAGGCAAAAAATCCCCGCCCCCTTTGGGCCATGTTTTTCGACCAATCAACATAGCTTGAAGGAATCTGATTAGAGGGTCACCCAAGGAACATTTCTACAAAATTATTTGAAAATCAGCCAGACACTTTCGGAGAAGAAGGTGGAATCCGCTGTGGTCGAGTGGTTAGCGTCGGGGATTTCGAAACCGGGTGTCCCGTGTTCGATCCCCAGTCGCTGCACTACGGTCATGGTGGAGTGCCCTTGGGCAAGGCACATTTTCTAGCCTAGTACTGGTTTGTTTACCCAGGGATCATGAATAATTAAATTTAATTGCGCGCTAAATGACCTTAGCTGTCGATGCGCCATAAAACAATATACATTCATTCATTCATTCGGAGAACAAGATTTTTTAAGTTTTCACTAAAGCCATATTAGGCAAAATAACCCTGCCTCCTTGCGGCCATGATTTTCGACCAATCAACATGGCTTGAAGGAATCTGAAAGAGGGTCACCCTAGGAACATTTTTACAAATTTATTTGAAAATCGGCCGACAGTTTTTCACTATAGCCATATAAGTCAAAATAGCCCTGCCCCCCTGGCGGCCATGTTTTTTGACCAATCAAAATTGCATGATGGAATCTAAAAGAGGGTCACCTAAGGAACATTTCTACAAAATTATTTGAAAATCGGCCGGACGCTTTGGAGGAGACGATTTTTTAAGGTTTTTACCATTTTTTTCTTATGGTTGCCATGAAAACTAGAAATTTGCATGGATGCTTCCTATAAAGTTTCATTCCAATTGGCTAAGTGGTTAGGGAGGAAAAGTTGTTTGAAGCAAAAAGTTAATGCACCCACGCACTGCCACACATGCAGGCATGCACGACAGACAATTCGCCATGACATAAGCTCGACTGGCTTTACGCCGGACAAAATGTGATCACAATAACTCACCTTGGTGAGCTAAAAAGTTGAAAACATAGAGGCAAAAGAAAACAAGAAACCGCTGAAGATGGTAAGGCCGGATTGTCGGCAATTTGACCTTGAAAATCGACAAACCAAGGTCACGGTCAAAGTAACCATAGAAATCAATAGAACTTGTTACTGGTTACCTTCAGGCAAAGTTTCAAGTTTGTAACCCTTTCCAGTGCTGAGATTTTGCCTCAACCTGAAACTTTAACCAAAATGTTGACGGACAGACAGATATGCCTACGAATGGTATTTTCCTTTGATGTTTTCTTGTTGGGTACTACCGAACAATGGTACACTTTATTCCGTAATTATCACCCTTTTACGGAATAAATAGCATTAATATGCTAATTAGATACCCATTAGGAAATTATTAAAAAACTAGAACTATCACTGAATGTGATTAATACCCCCGAACGCCGCCCTGATAGGAAAGGTTGTGAAATATTTAGAAACCCCACCTTAAAAGGACAATGTTATGGATCGGGTTATTCTTGTTTTGTTCATTTTTGGAAAACAAAGGGCAATAACTCTGTAATTATGTAAATTAGAGTTATGGTTCTTGTACACTGCACTTCCTCTGATTATGCTCTACCACTGTATGCAGTTTTATTAGATTCCATCTGTTAGTTATTAAATAATTCTCCGGACAAGAAAAAGTAACAAAGGGCAATAACTCTGTAATTATGTAAAAAAGAGTTATGGTTCTTGTACACTGCACTTCCTCTCATTATGCTCTACCATTGTATGCAGTTTTATTAGATTCCACCGGTTAGTTATTAAGTAATTCTCTGGACAAGAAAAAGTAACAAAGGGCAATAACTCTGTATTTAGGTAAAATAGAGTTATGGTTCCTGTACACCACACTTCCTCTCAATGTGTTGTATCATCCTATGAAGTTTTAATAAATTTCAAGAATTAGTTTTAAAGTTATGCTCCGGACAAGACTCTACGAACAAGAAAAAGTAACAAAGGGCAATAACTCTGTAATTATGTATAGTAGAGTTATGGTTTTTGTACACTGCACTTCCTCTGATTATGCTCTACCATTGTATGTAGTTTTATTAGATTAGTTATTAAGTAATTCTCCGGACAAGAAAAAGTAACAAAGGGCAATAACTCTGTATTTAGGTAAAATAGAGTTATGGTTCCTGTACACCGCACTTCCTCTCAATGTGTTGTATCATCCTATGATGTTTAATTAATTCCAACAATTAGTTTTAAAGTTATGCTCCGGACAAGACTCTACGAACAAGAAAAAGTAACAAAGGGCAATAACTCTGTAATTATGTAAATTAGAGTTATGGTTCTTGTACACTGCACTTCCTCTGATTATGCTCTACCATCGTATGTAGTTTTATTAGATTCCATCTGTTAGTTATTAAGTAATTCTCTGGACAAGAAAAAGTAACAAAGGGCAATAACTCTGTATTTAGATAAAATAGAGTTATGGTTCCTGTACACTGCACTTCCTCTCAATGTGTTGAATCATCCTATGAAGTTTTATTAAATTCCAACAATTAGTTTTAAAGTTATGCTCCGGACAAGACTCTACGAACAAGAAAAAGTAACAAAGGGCAATAACTCTGTAATTATGTAAAGTAGAGTTATGGTTCTTGTACACTGCACTTCCTCTGATTATGCTCTACCATTGTATGTAGTTTTATTAGATTCCATCTGTTAGTTATAAAGTAATTCCCCGGACAAGAAAAAGTAACAAAGGGCAATAACTCTGTATTTAGGTAAAATAGAGTTATGGTTCCTGTACACTGCACTTCCTCTCAATGCTTTGTATCATCCTTTGATGTTTTAATAAATTCCAAAAAATTAGTTTTAAAGTTATGCTCCGGACAAGACTCTACGAACAAGAAAAAGTAACAAAGGGCAATAACTCTGTAATTATGTAAATTAGAGTTATGGTTCTTGTACACTGCACTTCCTCTGATTATGCTCTACCACTGTATGCAGTCTTATTAGATTCCATCTGTTAGTTATTAAGTAATTCTCCGGACAAGAAAAAGTAACAAAGGGCAATAACTCTGTATTTAGATAAAATAGAGTTATGGTTCCTGTACACCGCACTTCCTCTCAATGCTTTGTATCATCCTTTGATGTTTTAATAAATTCCAACAATTAGTTTTAAAGTTATGCTCCGGACAAGACTCTACGAACAAGAAAAAGTAACAAAGGGCAATAACTCTGTAATTATGTAAATTAGAGTTATGGTTCTTGTACACTGCACTTCCTCTGATTATGCTCTACCACTGTATGCAGTCTTATTAGATTCCATCTGTTAGTTATTAAGTAATTCTCCGGACAAGAAAAAGTAACAAAGGGCAATAATTCTGTATTTAGGTAAAATAGAGTTATGGTTCCTGTACACCGCACTTCCTCTCAATGTGTTGTATCATCCTATGAAGTTTTATTAAATTCCAACAATTAGTTTTAAAGTTATGCTCCGGACAAGACTCTACGAACAAGAAAAAGTAACAAAGGGCAATAACTCTGTAATTATGTAAATTAGAGTTATGGTTCTTGTACACTGCACTTCCTCTGATTATGCTCTACCATTGTATGTAGTTTTATTAGATTCCATCTGTTAGTTATTAAGTAATTCTCCGGACAAGAAAAAGTAACAAAGGGCAATAACTCTGTATTTAGGTAAAATAGAGTTATGGTTCCTGTACACCGCACTTCCTCTCAATGTGTTGTATCATCCTATGAAGTTTTATTAAATTCCAACAATTAGTTTTAAAGTTATGCTCCGGACAAGGAAAATCGCAACGGACCAACCGACCGACCGACCGACCAACCACAGGGTGACTCCAATATACCCCCTCTAAACTTTGTTTATCGGGGGTATAAAAACACTTTATCAAAGTGTCTTATAAGGCTGGTGGGTGGGCTTTAGACAGTACCCAACAAGTATCCATCCGTGGGCTCGGACGGACGGATATCGCCAATCTATAGACCGGAATTGCTTGTCTTTTGCCTTATGTACAGAGACAAGGAGGAGTTAATTGTTCGGTTTAACCCTTTCCCTCATATGGACGCTTTCGGACGCCTCTGCAGCAGACGGCTGTTTGAAAACATAGTGACAAAAGAAGAAACTGCACAAAACGTGCAATTTCTCCTTTTGCCACAATGTTTTTTCACTTTTAGTCATAGGTTATCCATTCAATTATGGAAATTTTCTATGTATTGACAAAATATGTTCAAAGTCGTCTGCTGCATAATTGTCGTATGAGGGAAAGATGTAATGTCATTTTCAAATTTTTTTTAGTCATAACACAGGGGCCAATTTAAATCTATGTTATGGTCTCTCAATAGAAGCATCATACTAAGAAACGTATTTTGAGCATCCACAACATATATTTTGGAGGTAAATTAGGATTTAACCCTTTCCCACTTGCAACAAATCTGCAGCAGACCAATTTGAAAGCACATAGACAAAAATATAAAACTTGAAATCTTTTTAAATGACATTTTAATTATTGAATACATTTGAAAACATTGTGGCAAAAGGAGAAACTGCTCATTATCTGCATTCTCTCGAGCCCTCAATGTTTTCTTCATTGTCATGTCATGTCACTGTGATATTTACAGACCAGGAGTAATCATTATATTTATATTCTATTTGCTCATATAATTAAGGCTCAAAATCCCTTCTAGCCAATTTGATTACCATCTTTAACCCTTTCCCTCATACGACAATTCTGCAGCAGACAACTTTGAACGTAGTTTGTCAAAACATCAAAAATCTCCATAATTGAATGGATAACCTATGACAACAAGAGCTGTCGGAGGACAGCGCGCTCGACTATTCCACCGCTTATTTAAGTTACCGAGATAATGGACTCTAATGTAGTTGCATGCAAAACATTAACCACAATTTCTTAGTGGGTGATAATTTGCATTATATGCAGGATAGTGTTATTTAACATGATTATTTTCATAGGTTTGATGGTTAGATAGGGTTGTATAACCTTTCAATGGAATGCATCAAGTAGTTACTAAGATATGGACTCTTAATGTAGTTGCACGCAAACCTTTAACCATAATTTCTAAGTAAAAAAAGGGCAACAATTTGCACCATATACAGGATAGAGTTATCTTAATTGGTTGTGTTTATAGTTGTACAATTGGGAAAGGTTGTATAAAGTTTCAATACAATTGTTCAAGTTGTTACTGAGATTACACTCTAAATGTAGTTGCAAAACTTTAACCAGAATTTCTAAGTCCAAAAAGGTCCATAACTTGCATAAAATGCTGGTTGGTAAGGGCTGTATAACGTTTCAATGCAATGCATCAAGTAGTTACTAAGAGATGGTCTCTTTATGTAGTTGCATGCAAAACTTTAACCAGAATTTATAAGTCCAAAAAGGCCATAACTTGCATAAAATGCAGGATAGAGTTATCATACTTGATAATCTACATAGGTGTGATAGTTGGGTAGGGTTGTATAAAGGTTCAATGCAATGCATCAAGTATATACTGAGACGTGGACTCTTAATTTAGTTGCACGCAAAACTTTAACCAGTATTTCTAAGTAAAAAAAGGGCCATAACTTGCATAAAATGCAGAATAGAGCTATCATACTTGATAATCTACACAGGTGTAATAGTTGGGTAGGGTTGTAGAAAGTTTCAATGCAATGCAGCAAGTAAATACTGAGATATGGACTCTTAATTTAGTAGCACGCAAAACTTTAACCAGAATTTCTAAGTAAAAAAAAGTGCCATAACTTGCCTAAAATGCAGGATAGAGTTATCTTACTTGTTAATCTACATAGGTGTAATAGTTGGGTAGGGTTGTATAAAGGTTCAATGCAATGCATCAAGTATATACTGAGATATGGACTCTTAATTTAGTTGCATGCAAAACTTTAACCAGAATTTCTAAGTAAAAAAAGGGCCATAACTTGCATAAAATGCAGGATAGAGTTATCTTAGATGATAATCTACACAGGTGTGATAGTTGGGTAGGGTTGTAGAAAGTTTCAATGCAATGCATCAAGTAAATACTGAGATATGGACTCTTAATTTAGTTGCACGCAAAACTTTAACCAGAATTTCTAAGTAAAAAAAGGGCCATAACTTGCATAAAATGCAGGATAGAGTTATCTAACTTGATAATCTACATAGGTGTGATAGTTGGGTAGTGCTGTATAAAGTTTCAATGCAATGCATCAATTAAATACTGAGATATGGACTCTTACTTTAGTTGCACGCAAAACTTTAACCAGAATTTCTAAGTAAAAAAGGGCCATAACTTGCATAAAATGCAGGATAGAGTTATCTAACTTGATAATCTACATTGGTGTGATAGTTTGGTAGGGTTGTAGAAAGTTTCAATGCAATACATGTAGTATTTAAGAACTTGCATGCAAAACCTTAACCAAAGTGTGACGTGGACGCCGACGGCGACGCCGACGCCGACGCCAGGGTGAGTAGTATAGCTCTCATATTCTTCGAATAGTCGAGCTAAAAAGTGGAAAACATTGTGGCAAAAGGAGAAATTGCACGTTTTGTGCAATTTCTTCTTTTGTCACTATGTTTTCAAAACGCCGTCTGCTGCAGAGGCGTCAGAAAGCGTCTATATGAGGGAAAGGGTTAATTAAAGTATTTACGATACTGAAACAGTTTCAACCCATTACCACATGCAGACACATTTGGACGCATGTGCTGCAGATGATTTTGGAAACATTGTGGCAAAAGGAAACAAGAGTGCCAGTGCCGCCACAAAATATAAAGATCAAGATTGGTCCTTTTAATTATTGCTTTTAACATGTCTGTATACATAAGCTCAAAATGAAGTCTGTGAGACCAGTTAGCTTAGCTGGAAAAGACAGGGACCTGAGATCATGGTTGCCTGGGTAGTAGGTTCGATCCCTGCAGGGGCAGCCGGGTGTTTCCTTGAGCAAAACAGTTTATCCAAACTTGTTCAGAGTTGAAAGTCTTACTCTACCGGATAATCCCTGCTTTATGCACTTCTACCTGTTTGGACACTTGAGTTGCGTTCTCAAGTGAATATGCTATAGAGACCAAGTTTCGAAAGGCATAACTATTGCAAAAAATTGCTGAACCGGAAAATCCCTCTACATCTACCCATTATAGTAATGATATTGACCAAGTTTTGAAAAGATTCAGTCAGACACGTAGGAAGAGTTGCGTTCACAAGCCGCAATATCAATCAGCTACAGAGACTAAGTTACAAGGGACATAAATCTTGCAAAAATCAATGAACCGGAAAATCCTCGCTTCATGCACATCTACCCATTATAGTCATGACCTTGACCAAGTTTTGGAAAGATTCGGTCAGAAACATAGGAGTAGTTGCGTTCACAAGGCTGCAATATCAATCAGCTACAGAGACTAAAGTTACAAGGGACATAAATCTTGCAAATATCAATGAACCCGAAAATCGCCGCTTCATGCACATCTACACATTATAGTTATGACATTGACCAAGTTTTGAAAAGATACGGTCAGAAACGTAGGAGGAGTTGCGTTCACAAGAAATGGACGTACAGACGGACGTACGGATAGACGGAGAAGATGACGCCAATATACGACCGCCTCTGGCAACGTATAAAAATGCTCACTATGATAAATTTCTGTTTTTGCCATAATGCTTTTTCAACTCGATTCAATAATTATATAGAGATGTCACATTTTTTTACTGAAATAAGTGAACTGCTGCAGATTTTTTGTAAGTGGGAAAGAATGAAGACTGCACATTTTGATGGGTTCATGCGAAATGGTTGTAACTACATCTTGTAACATGATATAGTTACATCCGTTTTGCATGAATCCCTAAATATGCATTCCTATGATGGATTTTTTAGATGTCGGTTTTTCTATGAAAGAAAGTACCGAGTTCTGACATCTCTCTACTTACCCATTAGCAGGGGCGTGCTCGCATTCTTTTTCTAGTACTTCAGCACAGGCTTCCCTCAATACCTTATCAACCTTGAAGTTCTGTCCAATATCAGCCTCTGTGAGTAGATCATAAAGCTGTGGAGAAAATAACATCATTTAATTTTATGAAGATTACCCTAGGTTTTTCACTACAGGTACTTTGATTTTGGCCACAGGGGAGATAATCCCATAATATCCCCAAAAGGTTGGGATTTGTTTTGCTGGTTCCCAGCAATTTAAGCACATGTCTTTAAGAGGAAAAACAGGGAACAGGTTTGCTGCAACATCCTGTTTACATTTGATTTTTGAGGAAGAAAGCCAACATCATTTCAACAAAGCAAGTCCTCCTGAATAATGTATTTCTTGGAAGACATACTTTTAATTACCGTTTTTCCATTTATCTGATATATCAATTTGAGAGTCAAATGCTTTGAATAAGATATTTCAATTTTGCAAATGTCATGGCTTTATCTCTACAAAAGTTGTCTATGCAGACTATAATTTGATTGTTTAAAGGTTGTTTTGTGCCACTTTCCACAGTTTTTCAGTCATATCACATCATTTCCTGGGTAATTTACAAAACTGCATTATATATCCAGACACTGCAGCATGAGTCATAATGCTATCCATGCAACTGTTTCTACCAAGAATAACATTTGCAATGGTGGCATGCATCCAAATATATTCTGTCTAAGCCACAGACAACTGTGACTACCAAGGATGGAATCCACTACTACCATTTTAGGAAAGACCCATCCGGGAAACAAACCTACGTCTTTCTCGCCCAAGGTCGACGCTCAAATCACTACACCACTGAGACGGTCAAGCAGATTATAAAGATGTGACACCCGGTAAACAGTTATAGATAAAATTTGACCTGTGAGCCATGACCCTTTCCCTCATACGACAATTCTGCAGCAGACAACTTGCAACATATTTTGTCCAAAAATAGAAAATCTATATTAATTAAATGGATAACCTATGACTAAAAGTGGAAAACATTGTGGCAAAAGGAGAAATTGCACATTTTGTCCCTATGAGGGAAAGGGTTATGAAAGCACACTATGCATGTTATCCTTTCCCACATACAACAAATCTGCAGTAGACGACTTTCAAAACCTTTTATCAAAACTATGGAAACACTTTATAAATGAAAGAACAGTAATTTAACAATTCCTCTTTTTGCCAAGACTGCTGTTGAGATGCGGGTGTGGAAGGTTGTGGATTCAATCCCTGGTCAGTTCATACCAATGACTGTAAAAATGGTAGTAATGGCTTTCCCTCCCTGGCGCTGAGGGTTTAGTATTAAGGCTGACTCGCTTGTATCAGGATAAATGGACCAGTAGTACTAGTAAATTACCCAGGAAATGCCATTATATAACTGAACAAGAGTGCCAGCGCCACCACAATATACGCCGCCACAAAATATAAAGATCAAGATTGGTCCTTTTAATTATTGCTTTTAACATGTCTGTATACATAAGCTCAAAATGAAGTATGTGAGACCAGTTAGCTTAGCTGGAAGAGACAGGGACCTGAGAGCATGGTTGCCTGGGTAGAAGGTTCGATCCCTGCAAGGGCAGCCGGGTGTTTCCTTGAGCAAAACAGTTTATCCACACTTCTTCAGAGATGAAAGTCTTACTCTGCTTACCAGCCTAGCTGACTTTGGTATTAACTAAAGAAAATAGGATACATATAAACAGAGATAGAACCCTATAAAGGCTTCCGATATGAAAGTAGGTCAAATGGCAGTGTCGATACGTATCCTTTTTTCCTTCTGAGCATAACTCTTGCAAAAATCACTCTACCGGATAATCCCTGCTTTATGCACTTCTACCTGTTTGGAAACTTGAGTTGTGTTCTCAAGTGAATATGCTATAGAGACCAAGTTTCGAAAGGCATAACTATTGCAAAAATTGCTGAACCGGAAAATCCCTGCTTCATGCACATCTACCCATTATAGTAATGATATTGACCAAGTTTTGAAAAGATTCAGTCAGAAACGTAGGAAGAGTTGCATTCACAAGCCGCAATATCAATCAGCTACAGAGACTAAGTTACAAGGGACATAAATCTTGCAAAAATCAATAAACCGGAAAATCGCCGCTTCATGCACATCTACCTATTATAGTCATGACATTGACCAAGTTTTAAAAAGATTCGGTCAGAAACATAGGAAGGGTTGCGTTCACAAAGCTGCAATATCAATCAGCTACACAGACTAAGTTTCAAGGGACAAAAATCTTGCAAAAATCAATGAACTGGAAAATCGCCGCTTCATGCACATCTACCCATTATAGTAATGACATTGACCAAGTTTTGAAAAGATTCGGTCAGAAACATAGGAGGAGTAGCGTTCACAAGGCTGCAATATTAATCAGCTACAGAGACTAAGTTACAAGGGACCTAAATCTTGCAAATATCAATGAACCGGAAAATTGCCGCTTCATGCACATCTACACATTATAGTTATGACATTGACCAAGTTTTGAAAAGATAGAGTCAGAAACGTAGGAGGAGTTGCGTTCACAAGAAATGGACGTACGGACAGACGGAGAAGATGACGCCAATATACGACCGCCTCTGGCGGCGTATAAAAATTATTGAAAGCTTCTGTATGTGGGTAATTGCATTCATAATGTTAGTCAATTTATTCATGTAGAGAAACCAAAGACATGATACATCTCTACTTTATTGGTTGAATTTAAAATGATATATTTATATTGCTTTAATTGGAGAGGTTATCGGTCATAAGTCAAATTTTATTTATAAGTATCACTAACACATGATCCATATTTTGGTAAAGAACATAACCCAGAGGACTAGATAAGAGGGAGGAGTGAACAGGTCTTTTCCAAACAATATTCTCTTATTACTCAACCAAATCCTATGTTGTGAGAACTCAAAAGAATCGTCTCACTGAAACGATTCTTTTGAGTACCAACAACATAGGGGTTGAATGTTAAATAAGGATTTTAGAACATGAAAAATGCCCCTTATCTAGTGCTCTGAATTAACCTCTGCCAAAGATGTAAGTGCATACTTAACTTGGTATATAAGCGATACAGTACAGGAAATATGGCCTTTGCTAAAACATTTTCTTACAGCGGGTCATAGGTCAAGGTCACTGACAAACATTAGGTGTACAACACATTTTTTCAGTAAGGGTCAAAGGTCAAAGTCACCGGAGGTGCAGGTAAGACCCTAGATATTCACATGGAGATGGTACTTCTTTATCAAGTGGTGACTAAGGTCAATGGAATGTGACCTTATTTTTTATACACAGCAAACACTCTTGGAAAGATGTATAGACCTACATAAAATTTCAGGAAATATAGCTGGCCCAGACAAAATTTGTTGGAAAGTCAGACAAGGTGAAAATATATAGCTGCTATATAGTGACTTAGCAATTTCTTTTTCACAACATTTGCAATGGTGGCATGCATCAAAATATTTCTGTCTAAGCCACAGACTTACAGAAGCCTTGCATTCGGTAGTGAGTTCTTGTCCTCTTTTGTGTTTCCTGGGATTAGCCAATCTCATTAAACAGTGGAGTGTTTTGCCCCCTCTCTCTAGACCCCCCTTACAGAACTGCTGTATCTCGTGATCACAGTGGGCAACAATATCCGGGGTTATCTTGTAATCCTCCATCAGTGTCGTTCTCAACTGGGTCATCTCCTCTAAACAACCTGGATCCAACCGGACATCTGAAATTAGAAACAATATTGATGTTTGTTTGTTTGTTTGCTTGTTTGTTTGTTTGTATGGTGTTTAATGTCACTTTCTACATTTGTTCATTTATATCACAGCACTTCTTGGATAAGTTACCAGTACTAATGGTTCATTTATATCACAGCACTTCTTGGATAAGTTACCATTACTAATGGTTCATTTATATCACAGCACTTCTTGGATAAGTTACCAGTACTAATGGTTCATTTATATCACAGCATTTCTTGGATATTAAGTTACCAGTACTAATGGTTCATTTATATCACAGCACTTCTTGGATAAGTTACCAGTACTAATAGTTCATTTATCCCGAGACCAGCAAGCCAGTGTTAATGCTAATTACAACTTATTTTAAAGACTTTGGTATAACAACAACGAAGGCAGACGCTCTACCAGCACACCATCAAGGTGATAAATTTTTATGCATTCTGTCAGAGAGAATTAGATATGTTTTACTTTAAGATCCTTTTAGTGTCATCTTCTGGTTTTTTGGGGTTTGAAAACATTTTGGCAAATAAATGAAAAATCTCTAAATGAAATTATAAAAATTCAAGAAGAGTACAAAACATTGTGGCAAAAGGAGAAATTGCCCATCATGAGCAAATTCTCCTTTTGTTACTATGTTTTCAAAAGTTATCTGCTACAGAGGTGTCAAAATGGTTCTGTATGAAGGAAAGGGTAAAATCTCTAAATGAAATTATAAAAATTCAAGAAGAGTACAAAACATTGTGGTAAAAGGAGAAATCATGAGCAATTTTTCCTTTTGTAACAATGTTTTCAAAAGTTATCTGCTGCAGAGGCGTCAAAATGGTTCTGTATAAGGGAAAGGGTAAAATCTCTAAATGAAATTATAAAAATTCAAGAAGAGTACAAAACATTGTGGTAAAAAGAGAAATCATGAGCAATTTATCCTTTTGTAACAATGTTTTCAAAAGTTATCTGCTGCAGAGGCGTCAAAATGGGTCTGTATGAGGGAAAGGGTAACAGGTTTAGTCTTATATGTTTAAACCTAGATGTTTTCAATGTTACCTGCTGTAGTTTTGTTGTAAGTTAGAAAGGGGTTTAAGTCTTGACTATGATAATTTACCTCTCTTCAGAACATTTTCTAGACATAAGAGGACAGCGGACCGTTTGCTTTCTGACTCTTCGGTGGCATGACGCGATAAACATCCATTGTCCATCATATCCTTTTTACAAGCAGTATAAAACGTCTTCTCTACCTTCACATCCTCTGCAATCAGCTGTTGTCTTATTGTAAGCATTTTCTTACACTACAATCAGAAATGTTCCAACAATATATTTAACAGTTTCATACTTGCAGATGCATTTCCCAAAAGTCCCTTTGCCACTTGCATATATATTCTGTAGCAGACCCTTTGCCACTTGCAGATGCATTTCGCAGCTGACAACTTTTTGCAACATGATTGCAAATGGGAAAATAACTCATGATGAGCAATTTCCCCTTTGCCTACAATGTGTTCACCTATTTTCAATAACTATACCAAGTAATATTATTCAGAAATTATCAGAGACCTAGAAAAGGCAGATTATTGACACATGATGCAGCTGCCTTGAATTGCCCTTTCTCGCATACAACAAATCTGCTATGTTCAGGGTGAATAATAACTTTGTCTCGATGATGCACTATTGAGTACACTAGACATAGGATAATAATCAAGAAAGTCATCTTAAAATGACACCAACAAAATACTGGACCTTACCCAGAGCTCTAGATAAGGGGCATTTTTCATGTTCTAAGATCCTTATTTGACCTTAAAACCCTATGTTGTGGGTACTCAAAAGAATCGTCTCAGTGAGACAATTCTTTTGAGTACCCACAACATAGGGTTTGGTTCACTAATAAGAGAGATATTGTGGGGAAAAGACCAGTCTACTCCGCCTTATCTAGTCCTCTGTTACAATGACACCAACAAAATACTGGACCTCACCTGTTTAGGCATATTGTCTTCACTTTTATGTTTGTAGAGACACTCAAACACCTTCCCACCACCAGAATGAACCTGGTCACAGAAAATCTCTCGAGCATCACGACATGCGTAGTACAAGGGTCTGTCTAAATGATAGTCATCTGATTGAAGCTCTGCTACCCGTAAAACTCGTTTTCTACATTGTGGTGTGAGTTTTCCAATCTTTCCAGCCAGACAAATAATGGTTTTACCTTGTTCATGCTGTTTCTGTAAGAACAACAACAACAATACATGAAATAAGTCAGAGACACTTTTGGCAAAAGGGGTCTTGATGCATTCCCTATTCTGGCATTGCATTAACCCTTTCCCTCATAAAGACGCTTTCTGAAGCCTCTGCAGCAGACAGCTTTTTAAAAACATAGTGACAAAAGAAGAAAGTGCTCAAAACAAGCAATTTCTCCTTTAGCCACAATGTTTTCAACTTTATTTTTACAATTAAGCTATCTATTAATGGGGACTTTTCAGGTTTTTGTCACCATGTCTTCAAAGTTGTTTGCTGCAGAATTGTCATATGAGGGAAAGGGTAAAGTGTAACAAGTTAATACCTTGAATTGAGATCCCCTACCAACAAAATGTGGAAAAGAATGCTTGGACCACCTTGGTAAATGAGTTACTTAACCTGACCTAGTGACCTAGTTTTTACCCCCAAATGACCCAGATTAAAACTTGACTTAGATCTGATGCAGATGAAAGTTTTTATTGAATGTTCATCCAGATTGGAAAAAAAATATTGCCGTCTGAGATTTCCATATGGAGGTTAACATTTCCATATAGTTTAAATCAAACCCATCTAACCATGCCTTAGATATGGCTTTAGACTGACAACGCCTTTTGCGGGGGATAGCAAGTCAGGCTACATCAAGATTTTCAGTTAGATGCTCCATTTAAATGTAGGTAGACAGTGTTTTTACATGTTTCTGTTGAAGAAGAGAGCCAGGATCGCCCTAAATCGATCACCTGAGTACTCAGATAGTAAAATTCGTAGCAAATATTTAACTGCAAATTTCTGGGAAAATTTGGTCAAGAGTGCTAATGACACGTTCTATGCGAGTTTCATAATGATCAGAAAAGAAGTGAACTTGCTATTGAGATGACTTTGTTGGGACACTAACAGTCACTGTGACCTTGACCTTTGACTTAGGTCAGTGAAACATGAACTCATACAAGAGGTAATGCTTGTAAACATGTATGAAGTTTCATAACTATTGGACTATATGAAGTTGCTAGAGTGATGACATTGTTCAGACACATACAGGCTGATCCCTATATCCCCTCCATTACCTTGTCACCAGTGGATAATACATATTATTATATAACCTATAAATAGACGCTTTTTCATTGGCTAAAAAGTAACTTTTTTTTCTGATATGCACCAGTTTTATAAATAGTAACAGGGGAAGACCAGGGAATCCCATGAGCCGCCTATTAATATCCTTCGCCTTTATCTGTACGCTACGGAATTTTCCTAGGTGCTTTCCGAATGAGCACGGAAACTTCCGAAGCTCGTTCGGATGATCATGACAATATGATAAATTGAGAGTTATATAATAAAACAGTTATGGGCTTTTCAGCTGTTATACATGATGTTGATAATTATGCACCAAAAAAAATAATTATTGATTTATTTTTTTTGGTGCATATCACATCATGTATACATAACAGCTAAAAAGTCCATAATTGTATATTATGTGAGCTCTTCCCGCATCAATTACTTTATACAAAACAAAAAGCTTTCGTTTATGAAATATAATGAAAATTGAGACTTCCGATGTTGATATAATGAGCTTTGACTTTGTGTGGGAAGTTTATTGTTTAACCTTTCCGACTTACAGACTGAGAGGCTTTTTGATGCCTCTGTAGCAGACAATTTGAAATCACTATGAGAAAAGGAGAATTTGGAACATTCATTAAAGAGAGTTTCAATATTTTTGACTTAATGTTTTCGAGGTCGGCTGCTGCCATTTTGTTGTATGTCGGAGAGTTAATCCCCCTTTCCAATATAAAACAAATCTGCAGCAGAGAACTATGAAAACATCTACCTGCCAACATGGACAATCTCTAAAAATGAAAGTATAATTATTGAACTGTGTTGAAAAAGGGGGAAGAGATCATTAGGAGCATCATCAGCAGCAGACAAGTTTAAAAAAATCTTTATAAGCAGTTACTTCTAGTGCCACAATGTTAACAAGGTTAAAACGCTAATAACGCTGAAGATAATACACCTACATCTTCGTCATTATCCATCCGCCCGCACTTAAACTTTGCGATATCCCCATCACAGGACTGCATGAAGTGGTACACGTATCTGTAATTACTGAAGATTATTCCCGCCATTTTATTGAGGAACTGTTGACAGCTGGGTTCGGTTATGTTATCCATGTACTCTATCAAACAGGGTATTCTGTTCTCAGGAATCTCACTCTTACACTCTGAATGCTGAAAATTACCAGTGAGAGATAATGTTTAGTGTTTTCAATATTTTCAAAGGGTTTAATTTACTAATTTACCCTTTCCCTCATATAGACGCATTTTAACGCAATAGCAGCAGACAATTTTGAAAACATTGTGGCCAAAAGTGAAATTGCTCATGATGATCTATTTCTCCTTTAACCACAACGTTTTCAACTCTTTTCAGTAATTAAACTTTCATTTTCAGAGATTTTCCAAAAGAATTCTAGATGTTTTCAAAGTCATCTGCCACTGATATGTTAACTCTTCTAAAAACAGTAGGTACGATTTAAAAAGATCCCATGAAAAGTGTGGGCTCTGGTTTATTCACAAATAAATTGTTTACATTTTAACAAGGACTTTTCATTTTGTCCATTTGATATAGGCATCAAGCTCTTGATATAAATAATCTGTGCAAATTTGACAAGCAGATTCAGAGACTTATTTAAAAGTTTTGTTATTTAGCCTCCTTTCTGATGCCGCCAAGTGGCCATGTATTTCTTCTAATCAATATGGTTTTAATAGGTTTTGTAGGTCACTTAAAGTACATTTCTGTATTTCTTTATCTTGAAAACAGACAAGCGCCTTCATATATAGGAGCAGAAATTTTTAAAATTTTGTCATTAAGCCCATTTTCTGTTGCTGCCTGGTGGACATGCTTTTCAATCAATAAATATGGTTTGAAAATCTTTGTAGAAGGTGTAGTATAGTGGTCTGTCCCATAAATAGACAATAGTTCTGTAGCTATGTGTTTGTATAAGGGGATACTTATACTGCCTTGCTATAGAGCTAGCTTTTATAGCGACACGGTAGAGTGTTCACCTGCGGGACAAGAGGTCCCGAGATCAAGCCCTGTTCGGGTCGGAATCTTTAAGCTGGGTTACGTTGGCGCCAAATATAAATAACCCACAGTGATGTGAGATAGAGTAGTAGTTGTACAAAATTAAATGATTCGAGGACGAATATTCACATGGAGTGGGAGTATGTAGTATAGTGGTCTGTCCCATAAATAGACAATAATTCTGTAGCTATGTGTTTGTATAAGGGGATACTTATACTGCCTTGCTATAGAGCTAGCTTTTATAGCGACACGGTAGAGTGTTCGCCTACGGGACAAGAGGTCCCGAGTTTGAGCCCTGTTCAGGTCGGACTCTTTCAGCCGGGTTACAGAAGGTAACTTAAGAAACACTTCTGACAAATTATCTTGAAAGCAGATAAACAGTTTCAGGAGATGAAATTTGGCTATTTCCCCCTTTCTGAAGCCACTGCAACCAATTTCCACATAGAATATAAATATTTGAACAATTTTGAAAGAGGATCACCAAAGTAACATTCCTGTTGATTTAGGTTGAAATTGACTAAATGGCTTAAAAGATAAAGTAGTTTAAAGCTAATTGTTCACTATGGATAGATGCCAGGCAGACAGTGTCCAATGTGAATAGATTGGGTGATATAATAAATCATAACATCCTTACCACCTTCAATGCATGCCTACACACTTCTCTTCCAGCTGACTCAAACCTTCCATCTTTTATTAGATTGCTTTTATACATGTAAATCAACTGCAAATAAAAGACCAAAGAAAGGTTCTACTTCATTCAATCCAGTGATGTTCATAATAAACTGTGAATTGGAGCCAGTCCAGGTTTAGATCAGCCTGTACCTCTGCTCCTTTTTATCAGAATATATACAAGTTTACTGAAGCTTCTAACAAGCTTATGTAAGCAATATTTGATCAGTAGAGATCTAGATCAATATGTGCTTATAGACAGACTGATTTGGATCTGCACTGTTACTTAGTCAAACTATACCTTTTCTCAAGGACTGGCTCATTTAGATGCATTATTGATATTTGCTTGAAGCATGTGAATAGATGCGTTCTATGCATCTTAATTGCATATACATAATTTGTAGTTGAAGCTTAAATTAAGTCATGAATTATATATAAAGGTTTGATTCACATAATCAAACACAATGAGAGTGGGTCTTGCTTTCATAGGATAATTACTTTACATGCAAAGTTTTAACTATGTAGGTCACAGTCTTTTAAAATGACTAACAACCAATCTACAAAATCTGCCAAAACAAGAATACTAAACGTTACTTACGTGCTGACAGCCCTCTGATAACTGAATCTGAAAGATAAAATAAATACTTTGTGACTGTCAAGGTATTAGAACTTGGCTGTTATCTGTTGGGAAGTGGAAATTAAAATTCTCTGTTGGCCAGTTAAATTTAACATGCAGTACACATGCTTTTGAACAAGAAAATATATTACCAAATTTTAACACAACAGCTTTAATATGCAAGTCAATAATGAATTGAACATAAATAGTTCCATTACTGAGTAGTGTATTTAGTTATTCGCGGTATACAACACACTGAGAGGCCACTAGTGGACCCAGAGATAAGAGATTTTCTGATTGAGACGTTGCATAGATCGCGATCAGAAAGAACTTTATAAGCTAATTTAATGGTAAAGGATATCCAGTAGTAAAAGACGCTGTGGAGATATCCTTTTCCCCTATAAGAGGTAGAAATAACCGCTTCTGCGGCCCCTAGAACCCTCGACTGTCTTAAGATATAACTTAAGAGCTCCGACAGGGCACAGGACCCTGTCTACATCTGAGGGACCACATTGATAGGTTTAGGAAGAACGGAAGGCAACTGCCAACTGGTTCTTAGCTAAGAATCCAGGTTGACAAAGAAGGGTAATATAACCATCAGATGTGTTGAACCTGAGGAAACCCGTTTCTACCGATAATGCATGAAGCTCACTTCTACGGCGAGCAGTTGCAAAGGCAAGAAGAAAGACTGTCTTACAGGTTAAAAACTTTAAAGACGCGGAAGCTAGTGGTTCGTATTGGGCCTTAGTCAGAGACCACAAAACACATGAGATATCCCATTTTGGTTTTCTCTCGTTCGAAAGACGCATTTATAAGGATCAGAACCAATACTCTCTCTCACTTTGAACTTAAGCGTATTGGAGAGCATCGAACGATATTTTTATCGTGCTTTTTCTTCGGACAGAAAAAGGAAGAAGGCGGCAAGACTACTGACAAAGGGATACTCTTGATTGACCGACCTCGAAGAACACTGTCCACTTTGAATCATAGACAATTCTAGTGGACCGACGTCTTGATTTCGGTGATGCGAGAGGAGAGGCAGCCCTCTGAGTAAAGTTCTCTCTCGGATTGAACGCTGGATAATGTCCAGGCGTGAAGGTGGAGCATAGCCAGATTAGGATGATGAAACCGACCCTGCTGCTGAAACAGTATGTCATCTCGAAGAGGAAGACGTAAAGGTTGTGCAGATAGGCAGGCCAGTAGGTTGTTGAACCACGACCTCTGGGGCCAAAACGGTGCTATCAGCAGTATCATGTACTGTTGAGAGCGCAGAACCAATCAAGGGTCAATGCGTCCACTGCCCACACTGCAGGATTGTACATCGGCGACACAAAGAGTGGAAGCCGATGGTTCACTCTGGTGGCGAATAAATCCACCAGAGGTGTCCCAATCCGCATGCACACTTGAGTTCAGTACACTCTGGTTCAGAGTCCATTCTGCAGGTAAGATCCTGTTTTGGTGACCGGGGACTTGTTTTACAAAGCTGAATAACGACGTCGCCTGACACCAAAGGAGTAACTTCCCCGTCTGCAGAAAGAGAAGGTGGGAGTGCGTTCCTTCTTGCCTACGTATGTAGGATACAACAGTGGTGTTGTCCGTCGACAACAAAACAGTTTTGTTTGCAATGGAGGCAGACAACTGATTGAGAGCTAGAAGATCTGCCCCTCAATTCTAAGTTGTTTATGTGTAGACAACTTTTCTCCGTTGACCACATGCCCTTGGCTGTTAATGAGCTCCCCCACCAACCGCACTGGCAACTGTAAACAGGTACATATTAGGAGGCGGTGTGAACAAGGGGACCCCTTGCAGATAGATTGACGGTTCTAACCACCAGCGAAGGTGTGACTTGAATAAATCCGTCAGAACTATCTCCTGTTCCAGTGAATCACAAAGTCAAACGGAAGCCACTGGGACAGAAAAAGATACTGCAGGGGCCGCATGTGGAGCCTGCCTTGAATGACCAGGTCCGCTGCTGCACTTAAGGATCCCAGAAGTGACAGCATGAATCAGGCTGTTACTGTAACCCGATCCAGAACGAGTCGATAAGAAAGGTCATGCCCACGAACATAAACCTCTTTGACTGGATTAGATCCGACTTCTGCGTATTGGGAATAAAGCCTAATCGCAGAATAGTCCGCCAGGCTGTGGACAGATCGTTGATCAGAAGCAATTGTTCTGTCCTGTGTAGTAGCCAGTGGTCGTAGTATTGAAGAAGCTGGGGGGGCCCTGCATACGCAAAAAATCTCCCACAGCATTTTAATCTACGTTAATAATCGCGGGCGTAGTTGAGGCCGAAGGAAAGTGTTCTGAATTGGAACACTTCCCCGTTTACCACAAATCTACGGTATTTCCTCGAATAGGAAGCTATCGGTACGTGGTATTGCGTCTGTTAGATCTTATGAGACCGCCCAGTCGCCTTCCTGGATGGCATTCTTGATGGAACGAGATGTTTCCATATTTAGCTTCTCGACCGGACTAGACAGATTCAGAGTCGATAAGTCTATTATCAGTCTCCACCGGCCGTCTTTCTTAGGAATAAGGAAAAGACAGCTGTAGAAATCCCTAGAATGGGGATTGAGAACCCTCTCTTTGGCATTCTTTGTTAGAAGATTGAAATAGAGAGGAGCGTTTCCCTAGGGTTGTGGCTTAGGGACAGTGCTGTACTTGGTCGTATGCCGAGACATAGCTCCCGTAAAACGGGACTTCGGTTAGGCATATTCAGGACCAGTAGAAGGAGGAGGCTTTGGCACGAAAGGTTTACCCTGTCTATTTTGTTTCTTCACAGGGTTGGGTTTCTTAAACTAGAATGGATTGCTCCTCGGAGCATGTGTGTCACCTGCCGGGCAGGTGTGTCACCTGCCGGGCAGGTGTGTCACCTGCCGGGGCATTCTCAGAAAATTTTAATTTTGGACAGAAAAGGGGCAATATTTGGATTATCCCCCTTTCGTGAACCCATCACACACATTGATATAAACATTAATCAGAAGTTTCAATGTAATCCTTTGAGTAGAAAAAAAGTTATTTGAAAACGTGACGAAAAAGTGTGAAGACAGACAGACAGATGGACGGATGGACAGACAGACAGACAGACAGATGACACAAAAAGGCCCCTGCAGAAGTCGCTGAGCGTTTCTGCCCCTGTGCAAATGAGGTTGCTGCTCGCGCTGATAGGCGTCTTGACTGTTCTGACGCATCTGACACAGTCACCGCGGCAATCCTTCTGCCAATGAGTTGGAATTAGTCCAGTGCTCTAAAGTTGGCTCATCATCTAAGGGGCACTGACCCTGATCAGCCCCTTCTTCGTCAGACGAAGAAGGGGTTGTGGGTTTTACCCGACGAAGTGAGGATTTGACTCTAGCCATCTTCTGAACTGTTAGGCCAATGACGACTCAAACCTGGAATCCTGTGAAGGAGCCTCGACCGATAATTGGTCCCCTGCTATAAATCCTTTTTTCCGCAGGTCGCATTGGATCAATCATTGGGGCCGAGCTGACCGTATGAGATGGTCTCAACCTCCCTTTCTCAGAGTTCACTGAGTGAAACTGGTCCAGGGATTGCCTGTCGAAGGACTGCCTCCGAAAGAGGTGTCCTACCGGGAGCAGTTGTTGCCCATAAGCTGGGGTCTGCTGATCCCGGTAGGCCAGCATAGGGGATTGATTTCTGAAATCAACAGAATCTTCCCCTTTGTAATACCGTCGTTCATCGACTCGTTCCACCATTTGGTATGAGGGATGGTACTGGGGGGAGTGTAGTCCCTAGAGACATACTCTCTTCCCCCTTGAGACCGAAAGATTTTATCCTGTGACCATAGTTGATGACCAGTACCCGGTGTCCAATCAGCTATGTCCGAAAACATTGCCTGGTTGCCCGGTGTCCGATTGAATATGTCCCAAAACATTGCCCGGTTGCCCGGTGTCAAATCGGCTATGTCCGAAAACATTGCCCGGTGTCCGATTGGCTATGTCCGAAAACGTTTCTCAGTTGTCGGTGTCAGATTCACTATGTCAGAAAACATTGCCTGGTGTCAAATTGGCAATAGATGTTCGAAAATTAAAAGTGACATGTGCGCAGGTATATACAGGCGACTGTGTATGTCACACAGCGTGAGGGCTACGCCGATTTTTTTTGGATGGAATTAATTGGTATTGAGATTATATATCAGGCTTCTAACTAGAACCATCACTGAATGTGATTAATACCCCCGAATGTAGCCCTGAAAGGAAAGGTAGTGAATATTAAGAAACCCCACCTTAAATTCCATCTTGTAGTTTTAAAGAATATAACTATCACTGAATACCCCCGAACGTTGCCCTGATAGGAAAGGTAGTGGAATATTAAGAAACCCCACCTTAAATTCCAAATTATAGTTTTAAAGATAATCTCTAGACAAGAAAAAACAAGAGCACGTACCGTGTACGGCACAGACGTTTGACTGATAGGGAGAAAACAGAAAGAAAAAAAAACCTTAACCGGACGACCACGCTGCCGCCGCCGCCAACAAAAAACCTTAACTGGATGAACAGGCCGCGGACGACGCCAGGGTCATGACAATAGCTCTCGTTTTTTCAAAAGTTGAGCTAATAAGAAAGGGTGATAAAAACAAGAAAATGTAACAACGGGCAATAAATCTGTAATTAGCTAAAATAAGAGTTATGGTTCTTGTTCACTGCACTTCCTCTCAATGTGTTGTATCATAGTATGAAGTGTTATTAAATTCCATCCAGTAGTTTTGAAGTTATTCTATGCACAGCAAAAAGTAAACAAGAGGGCCATGATGGCCCTGGATTGCTCACCTGATTTTCTTTTTTTCTCTTTAGCCATATAAGCCCCGCCCCCTAGCGGCCATAGTTTCCGGCCAATCAACTTGGCTTGAAGGAATCTAATAGAGGGTCACCCTAGGAACATTTCTACAAAATTATTTGAAAATCGGCCTGACACTTTCGGAGGAGAAGATTTTTTAAGTTTTCACTATAGCCTTATATGGTGGCCATGTTTTTCGACCAATCAGAATTCTGCATGGATCCCAAAAGTTTGAAGGAGTTCTGGTGAGGTCATTGAGAGGATGCTTTCTGTGAAGTTTCATCCCAATTTACCCACTGGTTACTCAGGAGAAGAAGTTGACGCACGGCGCACGCCGGACAAAAGGCGATCACAATAATTTACCTTGAGCAAATCTAAGGTGAGCTAAAAAGGGCAATAACTCTGTAATAAACTATTTAAGAGTTATGGTTCTTGTATGTGTACGTGTACTGCACCTTCTCTCATTGTGCTCTACCAGTGTATGAAGTTTTTTTAGATTCCATCTATTAATTATAAAGAAATTCTCCGGTCAAGAAAAAGTAACAAAGGGCAATAAATCTGTAATTAGGTAAAGTAGAGTTATGGTTCCTGTACACATTGTATATTGTTTTATTAAATTCCAACAATTAGTTTTAAAAGTTATGCTCCGGACAAGTAAAAATCGCAATGGACCTACCGACAGATCAACCGACTGACCGACCAACCAACCACAGGGTGACTCCAATATATAACCCCTTTAAACTTCGTTTGTCGGGGGTATACTGACTGATAATGTATTTTTGACATAAAAACTATTCAAAAGTGCTAAAATCAAACAGTTCCAGTCAGTGCATCCTATACATATTTACAATGAATTTGTACTCATTGTCATATATTCAATGTATTCTGTTTAAGGTATACACTCCTTTCTATGCAAACAAAAGAGGTTTTTAGTAGGGATGGCAACGGTTACCGATATTACTAACCGGTTACTCGTATTATTTAGTAACCAGTTACTCGGTTAACAGTATAGATTCATAGACAATAAATCAGAATTTTATTATTGTTCTTGTTCTTTTAACTCGCGTTTCTCGGTCATGTATAAATCAGACTAGAAAATTGTTATCTGAACTTTTTCGTTTGTGTCAACCAACTTTTTTAATTTTATTTTTTAAATTTATAGTTGAGAAAATAATCAGGCTTTTTTAACGAAGTGACCATTATACGATTTATAATATGTTGAATGAAAGAGATGCATAGTTGCATATTTTTAAATACCAACTCAGGGGGAAATGTACGGTGGCATAGACATGACATTTTTTTTTTTTTTTTTTAAGTTCCCACAAGATAAGTTCTCGTTCCCACAAGATAGTTTCTCGTTCCCACAAGATAAGTTCTCGTTCCCACAAGATAGTTTCTCGTTCCCACAAGATAAGTTCTCGTTCCCACAAGAAAGTTTCTCGTTCCCACAAGATAGTTTCTCGTTCCCACAAGATAAGTTCTCGTTCCCACAAGATAGTTTCTCGTTCCCACAAGATAAGTTCTCGTTCCCACAAGAAGTTTTCTCGTTCCCACAAGAAAGTTTCTCGTTCCCACAAGATAAAAGGGTAAAAAAAAAAAAAAGGTCATGTCTATGCCACCGTAACGGTGGCATAGACATGACATTTTTTTTTTTTTTTTAAGATAGTTTCTCGTTCCCACAAGATAAGTTCTCGTTCCCACAAGATAGTTTCTCGTTCCCACAAGATAGTTTCTCGTTCCCACAAGATAAGTTCTCGTTCCCACAAGAAGTTTTCTCGTTCCCACAAGAAAGTTTCTCGTTCCCACAAGATAGTTTCTCGTTCCCACAAGATAGTTTCTCGTTCCCACAAGATAAGTTCTCGTTCCCACAAGAAGTTTTCTCGTTCCCACAAGAAAGTTTCTCGTTCCCACAAGATAGTTTCTCGTTCCCACAAGATAAAAGGGTAAAAAAAAAATGTCTATGCCACCGTAGAAATGTGTTAGAAAACTACTCTTAAATCTTCTTATCTTATTTGTAAATAATTTACAAATACTACAATTCGAATTTATCAAATTCATTCACACAATGATGATTTAAAAGATTTAGAAAAAAAATATACCCAAAATTCTTTTGAGATCATGAAATTCCCCATTTAGCTGTTAGAAAAAGTTTGTTAGCATATATGTCTCTCCATATGGAAATATCAGACTCTTTTATTTTAATTGATTGGGACTTAACGCCGTTTACAACAATTTTTCAGTCTATAGATCACGACAGTCAGTTCACCTAGCCTTCTCACACCAATACTCCAAAGTCCACACAACAAATTTCCCAAGCAACTGGCTGTTTTTTCCACATAGACTGTAAGCCCATTTGTGGAAGACGAACGACGCTTTTCACAGTGGCTTTTGTCAAATGTCGGAAAGAATACTGGCCGAGTTGGGATTTAAACTCACAAGCCAGGTGGATTGAAAGCTAGTCCAAATAATTTAGACTTTCATCTGTCATTATTCAGGTCAGCCAAATTGGTTGTGTATGCAGGATAATAACAAAATGAACAAGATGTGTTTGTGAAACACTGATGCCCCAGAATGGCAACATGTAGGTCAAAGGTCAAGGTCGCCAGGTCAAAAATGTTGGTACAGCACTGACAGAAAGGTCATGTCACAAGGAATACACATGTGAAATATGGTAGCCGTACCTGTTATGGTTTTTTTCGAGAATGGTAACATCTAGGTCAAAGGTCAAGGACGCAAGGTGACAATTTTGGTACTGACAGAAAGGTCATGTCACAAGGTATACACATGTGAAATATGGTAGCCGTACCTGTTATGGTTCAACAGTAGTGGTCAAGGTTAAAGTTTTTATTGAGAATGGCAACATCTAGGTCAAAGGTCAAGGTCGCAAGGTGAAAATTTTGGTACTGACAGAAAGGTCATGTCACAAGGTATACACATGTGAAATATGGTAGCCGTACCGGTTATGGTTCAACAGTAGTGGTCAAGGTTAAAGGTTTTTTTCGAGAATGGTAACATCTAGGTCAAAGGTCAAGGTCGCAAGGTGAAAAATTTTGGTACTGACAGAAAGGTCATGTCACAAGGTATACACATGTGAAATATGGTAGCCTTACCTGTTATGGTTCAAAAGTAGTGGTGAAGGTTAAAGTTTTTTTCTTGCAGACGTGCAGACAGGCCAAAAACTAGATGCCCACCGAATCGGAGATTCCGGGGGCATAAAAATAAGCATATGCGATGTCTTTTTTTGAAGGACTAGATTGACAGCCTGCATCGCTAGCGACATACATTAAACATCTTCATTTTTTTAAACTTAAAATTGCTTTTATTAGTTTCCTTTACCTCTTTTAACAACTCTTATTTACAATCTGGCAGTTTGATGCTCAAATGGCTAGTTCTCAACAAGGGGTTTGACATTAGTTGAAGATAGATAGAAGTCTTCCTACAGAGTTGAGTAATACTATTGTATCAATATCCAGATAATTTCAGTTCACATTTTTGCCATGGTTTTGTGAAATAAACAGCTAGAAAAACTTATGGCAGTTATAAATCCTCATAAATTAGATCTTATTAACTCGAGATTATTGAACAAATTCTGGTCATAACTTACCTCGACATCACGTTGTAAACACTCCAGAATAGCAAAATTGTGTCGTTTAGAACCAAGAGCTATGTTACAATGCTGGGCTAAATCTTCTTGACATTCTGGCGATTCAACCAGCATGAACTGTGGACCTTTTCTGATTGTCTTCTGTTCTTGTTGTGCTCCTAAATGTCTCTGGTTAAAATCGACAGGATTACCTCTATCATTTAACAATGGATTTGGTTTCATTGGCGATTCAACCAGCATGAACTGTGGACCTTTTCTGATTGTCTTCTGTTCTTGTTGTGCTCCTAAATGTCTCTGGTTAAAATCGACAGGATTACCTCTATCATTTAACAATGGATTTGGTTTCATTGGCTGCATTCCACCACCTAGCATGTTGTTTGATTGAATCTTTTGAATTTCATCACCCCTCTGTGGTATTTTGAGATCTTTTTGGTTAAAATCGACAGGATAACCTCTATCATTTACCAATGTATTTAGTTTCATTGGTTGAATTCCATCGCCCCTCTGTGGTATTTTGAGATCTCTTTGGTTAAAATCGACAGGATTACCTTTACCATTTACCAATGTATAAGGTGTCATAGGAATTGGATCCCTCTGTGATACTTTTATATCTCCATGGAGGTCCTGCTGGATCTTATTTGGTCCATGTCCTAAGATGGGGTTTGCTTCCTGGCCTAACATGGGATTTGCTCCCTGGCCCAAGATGGGGTTTACTTTCTGGCCTAACATGGAGTTTGTTCCCTGGCCTAAGATGGGATTTGCTCCCTGACCTAAGATGGGGTTTGCTCCCTGGCCTAAGATGGGGTTTACTTTCTGGCCTAACATGGAGTTTGTTCCCTGGCCTAACATGGGATTTGCTCGCTGGCCTAACACGGGGCTTGCTCCCTGCCCTAACATGGAATTTACTTCCTGGTCCATGTTCGCACGGTCAAGAGCCAACTTTTGGTTGATATCTGGAACTACCATGTCCTTTGGATTAACTACATCCCTTTTTTGTCTCAGTCTAGAGTTATGTACGTTACCAAAAACAACTGACAGTTGTAACAGAAGAACAAATACTAGAAACACATTTTTTTGACATTCATGTCCTAGGTCTCCCGCCATCTTTAATTTACATTCGGAATGATTTACTGCAGTATTAGGGTTTTTACAATTCGATTTGTTGATTCGATTAGAGAAGGGAGGACACTCTTTTGGGGAACTGAAACCGAAAGTATATATACATTTTCCCCGGTATCAATTCGTTTTAAGAGCGAATTGTGTAATGGCAGTGTTTATATCTTATTTATATTTAGTATTCCACTAAATAATTTACCTAAATGTTATGTCTTTCAGATAAGATAATTCACCCTACGACTTTTTGAGTTAAGCGCCGCCCACCGCGTGCGTACATAACAACGCCACATAACAACCGTCGTTATGTTAGACAAACAAAGACGAAATGCGGTTTACCTAAAATACGCAATGGAGATTTTTCGGCGAAATGGGCGAAATGGAGAGGAAAAGACGCAATGGAGATAAAATATGATGTTAAGGCCGTATTTGTCAATTTAAAATTATGTTTTCGTATATTGAATGTTTATTGTATATATATTTGAGTATTAAAATTACAATTGTTTTATTACTTTGTTAGTTATTTGATGTTCTCTCTTTTTTCTTATAACCATATTCTATAAAGACTATGATGCATGGCCATTTTAGGGCGAAATGGACTTCGAGTTGTGATTTAATGAAAAAATCAATGGGTTTGTTTAATGTTATTCATTTTTATTTCAGAAATAAGTCAGTTGACAGCTGAAAGTAGAATTTTAGGTCAACAAAACAGATAATGAAACTGGCGAAATGGAGTTTTCTGCCTTGGCGAAATGTAGATTTCTGACTTGGCGAAATGTTGATTTCTGTCTTGGTGAAATGTTGATTTATGCCTTGGCGAAATGGAGAATCCTAGCTATATTGGGAAATTGAGATGTTTTGTCCCCTATAAAATAAAAATTAAAAAAATTAAAAAATAAAATTCCCTGGCGAAATGGAGATTTTCTCTCACGCGAAATAGAGTTTTCTGCTCTAAACATACAAAAATGCTTGTCGAAAACTTGTATATTGTCATTTTATAAAAATGTTGACAGAAAAAGTTGCCAAATGAAAATAATATCTTGCGAAATGGAGATTTTGCTTTGGCGAAATGTAGATTTATGCTTGGCGAAATGGAGATTTTCGCGTTGACGATCAATTGACTAAGCCTGTTGTACATACACAGTGGCAGTCATATTTTAAAAGGTGTCAATTAGGCATGCGTGCCGTTACATCATACTACAAACACCTTATTGAATTTGTGTGTGTAGCCATTAAACACATACCTTATCAAGTTGTGAAAAACGATTGACTAATTAAATGCTAATTATATCATATATTACCCCATCAATGTTTAATGAAATATCCCCGACCAATTTATCTCTTTAAACAAGCCGCATTAAAGGGATATTATTTATCATACATTTACTGATATTCTTTAATGAGTATAATTACAGAAAATGAGAAGGTATATATAGCAGATCCTGCTATTCTACTATTCTTATTACCTCACGAAATATATAAGTTCAATATCATATAAATCGTCAGGAATTGTGTCAAAATGCCTAAAAAATATTTGTGCTATGTGTGTTCAGATAATTGTAAGGATTATTGCATTTTCTGCGAGGTATGTACTTTCAAGTATATCTTTCATATATATATTCTAAATTAGATTTGACAGATTTGTCCTTTTGTCACGATGTTAACTTATTTCATAGATAAGATGTCTGTTGCAATTTGTTTAATCTATCAGCTTTGCATGAGCTACAAATAATGTGGCAAAAGGAGAAACTATTGTCATAAATTATTTGTCCTTTTGTCACGATGTTAACTTATTACAAAGATAAGATGTCTGTTGCAATTTGTTTAATCTGTCCGCATTTATATCAGCTTTGCATGAGCTACAAATAATGTGGCAAAAGGATTATTGCATTTTCTGCGAGGTATGTACTTTCAAGTATATCTTTCATATATATATTCTAAACAGTTTTTAGTAGAGTAGATTAAAATTAAATTAAAATATAATCCGTAATACATTTATCTTATGAAAATAATAATAAATTTTACAATTATTAACTTCTAATATCATATTTGATCTCCATTGCGTATTTTTGGCAGTACCATTGCGTTCAAATCAAAACAGCAAGGCTTTCAGTATTTAAGCGAAATGTAGTTTCATGATGTTAGAAAGGTTATGGATGACAACATCGTAATATTACAACAGCGAAGTGTTACGGAGCCAGCATAGGTCGGAGAAACCGCATACTGTCAGTGTTGACATTTCCGTAGACAGAGTTTTGTTTGCGCTATGTTCTTGTCTAGCATGGTAAGAGAAAAATAATAAAATGCATTATTAAATTCACTCGTTACTTTAAGTTTAGCATTATGATAGGAATTATGTTGAGTAAAACAGTCAAGTAAACCACACTATATCGACGATAAAATAACGTGTTACTATAAATAGCCTCTATCTATAGTATTATGATAAAAGAGACGGGTTTTTCACAACGCCTGAGGTTTAAATGTTTTCTTCTTATTCTTTTTTTAAAATTATGTCATACGATATGAGACGTAGGCAGATTGATGTATTTCTTTATATCTTGTATTCCCTTTTCTATCTGTACATGCCTTTTTTAAAATGAAGCCTTACAATCCTCCTTTCCCTACACTGTTTTCAAATTTGCCCTATTATAAGGATGATTTCAAATTGTAACCAATCTGAAATTGAAATCAGGGGTTGTTTACATAGTAGTTCTATTTAACCCTTTACCTGATAAAGACATAATTTACAAAATAATAATCCTGTAGATAATGTTAAGATTTTAATTTAATAAAATGAATGGTACTTTTTCTTCTGTTCACTTGGCATACTTTATTCAAATTAAATTGCTACACTGGTAGACAAAATAAAGGAAGCAGCAAGAATTTGACTGTTTCTCATGCTTTATCATTAATGTATTCGGAATTGAATGCACCGATCCTTAAAAAGTTATTTTGATTACAGGTTAGGTTCTTCATATTCATGTGGTTGCTTTGATTCAAGCTATACACCAATGGCAGGCTGCTTATAGGGTTCACCAGTGTTCCAGCAAAACTGTGCAGTACCTCCTTATCCTAGCAATGGAATATTCCAAGAGGACTCATGATTCAGCTGGAACCAGTAATCCAGGTTGCATTTATCAACCCAAAACAAGACCAGAAAAAGAGAATAAATTGACCGACCGAAAATATAGATAAACACGTATGCAGATACTGTTTAGAGGTAGATCGTAGCATTCCATAGATGTTGATCGTTGAAAATAATGTTTGAAACATAATTCTTTGGCTGAGCTCTTTGGAGCCCCGGGTAGGTCAGTAGGTAGCGACGCGGGCTGTCAAGCTCATCCAAGGGTTGTGAGTTTGAACCCTGTGACGAATGTCGGCCAACATTCTTTCCGACGTTTGACAAAAGTCACTGCGACAAGCGTCATTCACCGATGGGGTAAGAGTCTGTGGAAAAGCAGCCAGTTGCTTGGAAAGTATGTTGTTTTGAGTACTGGTGTAAGGAAACCGGGAAACATATGAGAAGATATGATATGACTGAAAAAGTGTTGACGGTATTTTGCAACTGCGTAGGATGTCAACTTTCGGTTTGCTCCAACTGAATGGAAAGGTGCGTTCTCATTGGTCAAAAATAAAACAAAATTCAATTATTTTATTTGGCCGTTTGCGGGAATTTTTGAAAATATTAAATAAAATAAGTAATCTTTATACGGCAGTTTGCGTGATTTTTCGGCATGTTTTTGACAACTCATACAATTTATCATGAAAAAAACACCAGTTGACAAGAATTTTGCTGCTTGATGGTAATTTTAAACTATTAAATCTATTATTTTATGAATCTTAAAATTCGATCACTGAGTCCTTTAATTCAATTTTACTAGACTGTGCTAAACAGTCCGCTAAATTTATTAACAAAAAGCCCATGCAAAAGCTAAGGAGATCAACAAGAAAACCATGGTTTTCACAGTCTGGCACTGACTTAAGAAATACAGTGAAAAGCTATGAGAAACTTGTTAATAAAAATCCACAAAATGGACAATATAAAAAACTATATTATACATATAGATCAAAATTTAGAAGACTATGTAAACATGAAGAAAGAATGTATAAACAACAAATTTGTAATAACATTAATGATAATATCGAAAAGGACCCAAAAACATTTTGGGCAATGTTAAATAAATTAGATAAAATGCATGCCAATTCTGACTCTCTTCAGGACATTGTGTTCAATTCTTTAAGAAGTTAAACAAAAGTGATGATAACAATCGTAATTTCCATAAAACCATTATTGAACATTTCCAACAACTAAAAGATATTGACACATCTAATAATATTTTAGACATTGATGTTAATACAGATGAATTAATTAGGGCTATAAAAGCTCTTAAAAATGGAAAAAGTACTGCAATTGATTTGGTATCAAACGAAATGCTTAAATATGCAGAACACAGTATATTAAACCCTCTCAAAAGTCTGTTTAATTTCATTCTGACCTCTGGCCACTTCCCTAATAAATGGAATGATAGTTTCCTAGTGCTTTTACACAAATCAGGTAGTAAAATGGACCCTAGCAATTATAGGGGCATTTCTATTACTTCTAACTTGGGAAAACTTTTTAATAGAGTCATTCATTCAAGATTATTGAGATTCATAAGTAACAGGTCTCTAATCAGTCAAAATCAAATAGGATTTAAACAAAATAGCAGAACTGCTGATCATATATTTTCTTTAAAAACCATTATTGATCACTATAAAAGTAAAAAGAAGAAAGTATTTGCTGCTTTCATAGACCTGCGTAAAGCCTTTGATACTATATGGAGAGTTGGCTTATTTTATAAACTTTTGAGATCTGGTCTACCAAAAAAACTTTTTAATATTTTATCTGCTATGTATGTCAATACTACGACTAGAATTAAATTTACAAATGGTCTCAGCATTGCATTTACTTCAGAGCGTGGTGTTAAACAAGGGGATGTTTTGAGATCTACACTTTTTAATATTTTTATTGATGATGTCGTAAAAGATTTAGTCAATGGTAACTGTGATTCAGTTAGAATTGGTGGGTTATCTGTGAATTGTTTATTATATGCTGATGATATTGTATTACTATCAGAAAGCAAAACTGGTTTACAAACCAGTCTCAATTGTCTTGGTACATATTGCTCAAATTGGAAACTACAAGTAAATGTGCAAAAATCAAAGGTATTAGTATTTAACTCTAATGGTAAGTCACATTTAAATGAGTTTATTTATAATGATAATGTCATACAAACTGTTTAAAAATAGTGTTATTTGGGAGTAATGTTAAAGTGTAATGGCAACTTTAATTTAGTTGTATCCGCTAGAAAAGCATTATTTAAGATTAAGAAAACAATTGGATTGGTTAATCCTTGTAAACTTATAGAAAAGTTATTTGATTCATTAGTAAGTCCAATCTTGCTTTATTGTAGTGAGGTTTGGGGTGTTTTTGATTATTCAGGAGACAATTCCGTTTTGGAAAAATTCCATATGAAGTTCATAAAAAGAAATTTTAGGGGTTCATTGCAAAGCAAGTAATGTTGCTTGTAGAGCTGAACTTGGCAAGCTACCTTTGTGGTCAAAAATTTCATTTTCTTGCATAAATTTTTATGAACATATTTTGAAGTCTGAAAACACCCTTGTATCTAAAATGTTTGTTGCAACTGAATAAAATAATCCCTGGACAAAGAAACTTTACTCTATTTGTAACAATTTAGGATTTTCAAGTCTAGCTGGGAGAAAATTTAACTTTAAACACTTTCTACCAAGTATTAAACAAAGAGTGATTGATCAGTGCATGCAGGATCAATCTTCAAATATTTACAATTCATCCAAACTTAAATTTTACCAAATTTTGTATAATTCAAATCAGCGAAGTCCTTACGTTGATGTTCTAAGGAGCAAATCAGAAAGGTCATCTCTGTGTAAAATAAGATTGAGTGCACACAATCTTGCCATAGAAAAAGGGCGACATTTAGGTTTACCCACCGATGAACGAGTTTGTAATGTATGTAAATCTGGTGAGGTAGAAGATGAGAAACACTTTTTACTTAAGTGTAAAGAATATAATAACTATAGAATAAGTTTTAATAATATTATTTTAAATATACTCCCTTCAAGTCATAATGGGAATCTGGTAAATATGAAATGTTGCATTAATAGCAACTCTTTAAAAGTCCTGAAAGTGACTAGTTCTTATATACGTAAATGTCTAGATTATAGAAATGAGATTTTATCTTCTTAACTATATCATATTATTTCATCATGCTGTATCCATTGTAATAATGTACTGAAATATGGGCCTTTGCCAATTATTGTAATTGTGTTTGTGCCAATAAAATATTTGTATTTGTATTTATTAATTTCTAAAAAAAAAATTCTCTCTCTCTCTCGCCTCTATCTCTTTCTCCCTTCCCCTTTCTCTCCCTCACTCAACAGGGATTGAACATAAGCATACAAACATATTTTGCTAATTTCAAGCAAAAGAGAATCCAAATATTCTACATTGTCACACATTTTAAATTCATCTTCATCAACGAATAAACGTTTCCATCAAGCCATTAAGTCCTGTGAGTTATGTATTTCAGAAGAAATATATGAATAAAATGATTTTCCATGTATTATGATGTTTTTAGCTGTCACCAGTTTTTGAATGTTATTGTCTAATCAATAAAGAAGTGAAAATACTGTGAGACTAGAGTTAATGTTTTCTTTGTATTTCAACAAGAGATTCATCTTTCTGTTCATTGGATAAGTCATGCATTTCTAACTGTTCAAGAAATCTTATCTCCGCATGCCATTTGTCTACGTTATGTTTGACTGATAACTTATACAAGTGTCTGGTGACAAGAAGACTTTTTCTATAGGTAGCCAGAACTTTCGAGCCCAAGATGTATCAACCCCAGTTTCCTAAGTCTTTTCTTTAGAAAAGGCTCTGTATAAAAACTGTATACACTTCTTCATTTTGTTTGATTACTAAATGTTTTGAAAAACTGAGGACTCTTAATCCCTTAACGTCGCAAGCTCTTCCTATAGCAACTCCTATTTGACCAGGATTATTCATCTGCCTGCAGTCAATTCCAACACGTTTCAAAGTTAAGCCTCGTGCTTTATGTGTTGTTATGGAAAAGCAAGCTTTAAAGGAAATTTCAGTCTAGTATTGTATGTACATGTACATGTATATGCTAATGTCGAATCCCTGTGTTTTTAGCTGGCAATTCGATTTGTGTTTAGCCTAAACGTTGTGACAACAAAGGTTACGGACAACAAACAAACATATCCATCCGCGGTTTAATCCGACTTCCTTAGAACTACAATATGGCTCATATGATTAATTTGATAACTTAATTGTCGTAAAATGAACACGATTAATTATCAAAGGTAGCTTCCGTTGCAGCAGGGTGAGTGTATTAATAGTATTTTAATACACTTAATCTGGTTGCAGAGAGCCGTTCTTCACACTCACTTATAGGTAATTTAAAATGTTTATTTGGTACGAAACAAACGAAGAAAGGAACAAACTGAGATCAAACTAGTTTTAATAGAAAAAATACTTCAAACGAACACTCTGCCTATAGTGAGAGTGTAAAGAACGACAACTCTGCGAAGAAGAATGGGGTCACGAATCGGGACTTTCGTACAAAAGTATTTCGTCCTTGACAATTTAAAATGTGTCATTAGATTCCCTACAGGCATTTGCGTTCGATCTGCATATTGTCATGCATCATTTACACAAGGGGGGGGGGGGGGGGGGGGGCGCTCATTATAATATAATTTTAAAACATGAGTAGTTTGTTATTTTTATTATAAAAAAGGAAGGAAAGAATTAAAATAAATTAACATGTTGTAGGGTTCAGTTTATGTTCGAAATTAAGTTTAAAATTAGACAATAATTTCAATGAAATTTAACTGTTTATATAATATTATAAGTCGAGGGTGGTCTAATTTATAAATATTGGACTACATTTTAACATTTGTCAAAGTATGATATTGTAACGAAAACGTTCGGTATACGTTGCATTTGATATGCAAATTTACATCACCGTTTCGAAGTGATGGAGTTTAGAGTTAGATATATAAGACAAGTGGACCCCTTCAGGGTTATGTATACTTTTCGCTGAAGGGATCTTCTGCGTCTTTAGCCCGGCACGTTACATTTGGTGGCAGCGGTGGGATGAAGACAACTGCCATACCGGAGTTGCCTTACCCATGGGTTTCCCAGGCCAAGACTCGGGACGAGTCTTCTCGGAGTGGGAAGTAGTGTAACGAAAACGTTCGTTATACGTTGCATTTGATATGCAAATTTACATCACCGTTTCGAAGTGATGGAGTTTAGGGTTAGATATATAAGACAAGTGAACCCCTTCAGGGTTGAGTATACTTTTCGCTGAAGGGATCTTCTGCGTCTTTAGCCCGGCACGTTACAATATAATTAGGATGCCAAGCTAATATCATTTTGAGAAAAAGAGAAAACTCATGTCTTCAGCGATTTAACCCTATTCTCATTGTTTTCAAAAGTAGATTGCTGCAAAGGTGTCCAATGTTGACTTTAATAGGGCAAAGGTAATTAAAATGACGTGATATTGCATACAAATCCTCAATTGTCTGTTTTGTGCTTTTATTGATAAATAATAAAATTCAAATATTCTGACAAATATCTTGAAAAGTGTATGTGGAATTCACAACTCTTATAAGTATTCCTTAATAAAGGCACTGTATACATACTAAGACTAATGATTGCCAAGCTTACTAATTTCTATTACTGTTTGTGATCAATAATTAGTTGGCTGTGTGTATAGTCAACCTACCTTAGAATGGTGATTGATCATAAACAATGAAAGGCTTCAATTATATTTCAATGAAAGACATTCTCTTCATTGACAAAAAAAATGCAAGTTATGATACATTTTCACTTGACCCCACCCTGATGTTCCAATATGCCCCTCAGTTGATAACTGTTGTTTCAACTACTATAATGTAAGTGTTATGCATAACTGCAGTATGGATTTTCGGCGACATTGATGCGTTGCATTAATATTCTCATGTTTATTTAGTTTTAGGTATTAACATATAATAAGAACGAACTATTTCATGTTACTTCTATCGGCGTTGCATTTTAATTACACATCATATGAAAAACACCCAATCCGTTTACCTTACCTTTACCTTTATTCTTTCATTTTCATCAGATACCTAAATAGAAGTATATAAATGTCTCTGATTTTCATAAAAAAAAGTGTACGTTGTTGTCTCTCTATTTAATACATAAATATTTCAAATTAAGTTCATTACCATGTCTTAAAATAGTAAAAAAAAAAAAATCTCAATATAAGATCGTATTTCTCTGATATTTTTAAAGTTGAAATAAGAATAAAGTTGACACCGATAATACCTGGTATCTGCACTGTACCATAAAATGCTCAACGGGTCAAGTTAACCCAGCCGAGTTGACTCGAGGGGCGAGTTGGTTACAGACCGAGTTGACCCGTTACCGTCTCCCTGACGTCTATCGCATGTAAAGTCCTGGAGCATATTGTTTTCAGCAACACCATGGACTACGGGATCTAGAGGCTCCAGAAAACAACAGGTCCTGTTAGACGGCGGGACAACGAAGAAGACTGAGTTTCTGTCTCGGGTGCCACAGGACACAGTATTAGGCCGCTACTATTCCCAGCATTCACCGTTGATCTGCCGGAAGGTAACAACAGCGGATACGCGTCCCTTTATCGATAATGGGGAAATGCCAAGTCATCCGTATCTGCACCAACACCTAGTTCCGACGCAGACGTATCTATTTTACATGGTCAAACCCCCGATGCAGTAGACAGTGCCAAATATCTTGGCGTATGTTAGCCAAGACCAGTCAGAGACATATAAACATTCAATGTTATTCTTGTTTGTTTATATTTTTATTTTAAAATAGTGAAATGAAGTTGTAATATGAACATAAAAATAGAAAATAGTTCATGTAGGCCTTATTGTTTACACTCGTTCGACCGTTATAAATTAATCAGAAGTGAGGACACTTTTGGTAAGCCATGTGTTAACACTCATGATATACGCTCTATCGTTGGTTTATGTTATTAACTATTGAAAATACCCTCGAAAATATTCTTTCATTTCATACCATTATCTATATTCTCAACAAAATCAGGAACATATTGAAATGAATCTTGATCGGCTGATCTCGTTTCCAGCTCTCCGAAATGAAATTGAAAAATAAAGGTATGCTTTGTAATCCTGGAGTAATTTATAAACCAGTTCAGATTGTGCTCTTAGTAAATACAAAGACTTCTCAATATAAATCAAATATTGGTCGCCCAACGAGAAAACCAACATTGTGATGTTAGAACATGAAAAATACCCCTTATGTAGAGCTCTGTATAATAAAACCAGTTTAGAATTTGCTCTAAGTAAATACAAGACAAATTTTGAAGCATCAAAAACGCCGCGCTTTATTTTAATTTGAAGCATGACTTAAGGATGTACTGAACTGAAAAGTGGATTTTTCATAATATTTAACTTTTGTTGTAACATTGGTTTTTTGGAAAGTTTGATGTATAATAAATAAAATTAAAAAAAAAAAAAAAAAAAAGTGGGGTAGTGGGCTTTATTTTTTGCTAGATCAATTTATGAAAGCCTTATGATATGCATTTTTTTTGCTATTTCAGCACATGAAAAAAAAAAAAAAAGGTTTTCACGCAAATTGCCAATATTTGAAAGATGATATGCTTATTGTTTGTCTTCTTGTGGTTTAAATTTCATTCTGAAGTTATTTTATCCATATCTTTGAAAGTTCATATGATACGTTGTAATTAAACCTAAAAAATAGACACTTTTTTTCCCTAATGAGAACCCATATTTGTCAGGTGTAAGAATAGAAAAATTTAAAACTTTGAAATAAGGGAAAAACATATTTATAATATTTAACTTTTTCTGAAACTTCTTCAGGTTATTGCAATAACTATCATTTATCAAAATTTAAAAAGAAAAGTATATGTCATTGGTCAAAATTTTCAGTTTTTCTTGTCTGAATGGCTAAAAAATGTTAAAATATGAATAAATATTTATTTATTTTTCAAACATATCTTTAAATGACATAAAAGTTTCCAATATTTTCTACTTTTTTTCAAAACAATAAGATACTATACAAGTTTTAGATTAAAATTGATATATATGGACTTTAATATGTTCTTTTTACCCAGTTATATTTCTTAATCAAACATGGCTACTGGACAGCGGCTCACGAACAATTGGAAGGCTCACGAAAAAATTAGGCCCTTTGTCTAAAACAAATTTAAACCATTTTGTTTAAAAATTTTAAGCATTATAAAAAGGTATAATGACTAAAAAGATTTTAATTGTCAACAAAATCAGAAGAGTTAATAACAATGTAATATATATATATTTTTTTTAATTTCAACTTCTCAGTTCAGTACATCCTTAAAGGAAGCAGATGCAGTTCAGTACATTTAAATAACCTGCGCAAACAGACGGGATCTAAACGCTTTTGATGCAAAAGGTACAGACTGTAATTAGTCTCCGCTGTTTGTATTGATATGTAGAACACTTTCACTTGGGAAAAAAAATACCGCCCGAAATCCAATTAAGTGGATGAGGGTACGGCTCCTGTGTTTGTGTTTCTGGTCTGATATGATGAAACACAGACGTTTTCTTCTACCAGGAACGTATATCTTATCTACGTTCCTGCTTCCACAAATCACGGGTAGTAAAGTGTCTGGCGCAATTATTGATGTATGTACCAGCTCACGTGAGTTCCCACAGAAATGTCAGTTCATGTATGTACCAGCTCACGTGAGTTCCCACAGAAACGCCAGTTCATGTATGTACCAGCTCACGTAAGTTCCCACAGAAACGCCAGTTCATGTATGTACCAGCTCACGTGAGTTCTCACAGAAACGCCAGTTCATGTATATACCAGCTCAATTGAGTTGCCATTGTTCGCACGTGAAAAAAAGCCTCATTTGTTCTAATATAGAACAACCTGAATGGAATCGGCAATGTCCGTATGAGATTGGTATTTATTGACTAAACTCGGCGATTTTCGTCCGAAGTCACTTGAGATGGGTAGCTATAGACCGGACTTTTAACGGAAATCACCGAACCCATCAGTGATGTGCCGCGGCTAAAATGTACAGTCTTTTTTCATTGCATAATATTACAAAGAAGAAATATCTTTAAAAAAGATAAACAGCGATCAATATGAGAAAACACTAGGAAATGGAACGTGCGCATATTATTTGACTTGAATATCAGAAAGGTTCTATGTGTTTACCACAGGCTAATCGGCCATCTCCATCCAGCTTCAGTTTCTAAAAATAGATTATCAAGGCCAAGAATACGCCACATGACTGATCTTATTAGTGCCTCTTGTAGGATCGCAAACTTAGCTATAAACCAATCAAAACGTTTCATTTCCTTTATTTATTCGACATTATTTATTAAATACAACATTTGATTGGACTACAATCTAGATCATTTGTTTAACATCTAGGTTAAAACTGAGGTTAAAAAGCTATCGCCGAAAAATATTTAATTTGAGAAAGGACACGTAACTTTAGAAGGCATGTCGTGTCTATTTAACACGTGGATGTGCATCCAGTGATTATCTTATATATCGTAAAATATCATAAAGTATCCTTAAATTTAAAACTCACTTTCATTGTTAAAATATAGGAATTACAGAATTGAAAATGAAAAATGTATTTCTGCGCTGTCAACAAACGAATTAATGGAAATACATGAACATTTACGTGTCTGTGAATCGTGCCAAAGCAGATTTTCGATTCCGTACAGATAGTCAATTCCAGTGATAAATATATACCAAAAAGGAATCCAAATATTGAAATGAACAGATGCATGAACGTTCATTGACATTATATACAATCTACGAATAGCGAGACATCTCTCTACGAAATGGAAATGGAGTGGTCTCATGTTCAACATGGAAAAGTCGACTTGGTGAAATTCGGTAGTGAAAGAGTTATCCCTTTCTGGCTGCAAAGGGAGGTTAATCTAGCAAGTATCAATTTGGCGCTGAACCTTAAGGGACATGTTTTCACACCCAGCCTTCCAAATGGTATGAGTGCGCATGAATTTGATAGGATTTAATTGCTTACTCTTCAATGTAGGTGCAGTTACAGGAGTGTCTGTTTAAGGTCATCTGTCAGAAGTATAAGTACTGCATTAATCATATTTGCTTTTAATGTCTAAGCTTTCAAATGTATATCTTATCATAATTAATCTTTTCAGAGCGTACATGGCCACCCTGTTGAATATGTGTAAACAGTCCAATGTTGCTGCTGCATGCGGGAAATTTCGGAGAGGAAGCTTGCAAGTTTGCGAGTGCAGGTTAGCGGAATGGGTCTGGCAGACAGTGGAATTCCGTAAAATAGTTGGTTGATTGTACCTCTCGGTTTGTGTGGTGTGGAGCGTTAAATACCCAACCCTGTTGGTTGATTGTACCTCTCGGTTGGTGTGGTGTGGAGCGTTAAATGCCCAACCCTGTTTGTTGATTGTACCTCTCGGTTGGTGTGGTGTGGAGCGTTAAATGCCCAACCCTGTTTGTTGATTGTACCTCTCGGTTGGTGTGGTGTGGAGCGTTAAATGCCCAACCCTGTTTGTTGATTGTACCTCTCGGTTGGTGTGGTGTGGAGCGTGAAATGCCCAACCCTGTTTGTTGATTGTACCTCTCGGTTGGTGTGGTGTGGAGCGTTAAATGCCCAACCCTGTTTGTTGATTGTACCTCTCGGTTTGTGTGGTGTGGAGCGTTAAATGCCCAACCCTGTTTGTTGAGTGTACCTCTCGGTTGGTGTGGTGTGGAGCGTTAAATGCCCAACCCTGTTGGTTGATTGTACCTCTCGGTTGGTGTGGTGTGGAGCGTTAAATGCCTAACCCTGTTTGTTGATTGTACCTCTCGGTTTGTGTGGTGTGGAGCGTTAAATGCCCAACCCTGTGTGTTGATTGTACCTCTCGGTTTGTGTGGTGTGGAGCGTTAAATGCCCAACCCTGTTTGTTGATTGTACCTCTCGGTTGGTGTGGTATGGAGCGTTAAATGCCCAACCCGGCGTTGTTTGTACCTCTAGGTTGGTGTGGAGCGTTAACTACCCAACCATTTGTTGATTGTACCTCTAGGTGGTTGGGATGTGGAGCGTTAAATGCCCAAGCCTTTGTTGTTCGTACCTCTGGGTTGGTATGGGGACGTCTATTGTCCAACCCTTTGTTGTTTGTAGCTCCGGGTTAGTGTGGAGTGTTAAATGTCCAATCCTTTGTTGTTTGTACCTCTGGGTTGATGTGGAGTGTTACACGTCCAATCCTTTGTTGTGTGTACCTCTGGGTTGGTGAGGGGCGTTCAATTTCCAATCCTTTGTTGTGTTCATCTGGGTTGGTGAGGGGCGTTTAATTTCCAATCCTTTGTTGTTTGTATCTCTGGGTTGGTGTGGGACTTTTAATTTCCAATCCTTTGTTGTTTGCACCTCTCGATTGGTTTGGAGCGTTAAATATCCAATCCTTTGTTGTTTGTAGCTCTGGGTTGGTGTGGAGCGTTAAATACCCAACCCTTTGTTGTTTGTACCTCTGGGTTGGTGAGGGGCGTTTAATTTCCAATCCTTTGTTGTTTGTACCTCTGGGTTGGTGTGGGACTTTTAATTTCCAATCCTTTGTTGTTTGCACCTCTCGGTTGGTTTGGAGCGTTAAATATCCAATCCTTTGTTGTTTGTAGCTCTGGGTTGGTGTGGAGCGTTAAATGCCCAACCCGGTGTTGTTTGTACCTCTAGGTTGAAGTGGAGTGTTAAATGCCCAACCCTTTGTTGTTTGTACCTCTGGGTTGGTGAGGAGCGTTACAAGCCCAATCCGTTGCTGTTTGTACCTCTGGGTTGGTGTGGAACGTTAAATGCCATACCCTTTGTTGTTTGTACATCTGGGTTGGTGTTGTGTGGAATGTTAAATGACCAGTATTTTTCCTGTTTGCACCTCTCGGTTAGTGTGGGGCGTTAAATGCCCAGCCCTTTGTTGTGTGTATCTTTGGGTTGGTGTGGTGTGGAGCGTCAAATTCCCAGTTGTTTTCCTATTTGCACCTATGGGTTGGTGTGGGCCGTTAAATGCCCAGTCCTTTGCTGTTTGTACCTCTGGGTTGGTGTGGGGCGTTTAATGACCAACCCTTTGCTGTTTGTACCTCTGGGTTGGTGTGGGCCGTTAAATGCCCAGTCCTTTGCTGTTTGTACCTCTGGGTTGGTGTGGGGCGTTTAATGACCAACCCTTTGCTGTTTGTACCTCTGGGTTGGTGTGGGGCGTTTAATGACCAACCCTTTGCTGTTTGTACCTCTGGGTTGGTGTGGGGCGTTTAATGACCAACCCTTTGCTGTTTGTACCTCTGGGTTGGTGTGGGGCGTTTAATGACCAACCCTTTGCTGTTTGTACCTCTGGGTTGGTGTGGGGCGTTTAATGACCAACCCTTTGCTGTTTGTACCTCTGGGTTGGTGTGGGGCGTTTAATGACCAACCCTTTGCTGTTTGTACCTCTGGGTTGGTGTGGGGCGTTTAATGACCAACCCTTTGCTGTTTGTACCTCTGGGTTGGTGTGGGGCGTTTAATGACCAACCCTTTGCTGTTTGTACCTCTGGGTTGGTGTGGGGCGTTTAATGACCAACCCTTTGCTGTTTGTACCTCTGGGTTGGTGTGGGGCGTTTAATGACCAACCCTTTGCTGTTTATACCTCTGGGTTGGTGTGGGGCGTTTAATGACCAACCCTTTGCTGTTTGTACCTCTGGGTTGGTGTGGGGCGTTTAATGACCAACCCTTTGCTGTTTGTACTTCTGGGTTGGTGAGTAGCATTAAATGTCCAGTCTTCTTCTGTTTGTACATCTGGGTCGGTGTGGAGCTTTAAATGTCCGACCCTTGTTGTCTGAACCTCTGGGTTGGTGTGGAGCATTATATGCCCATCCCTACTTTAGGGCTTGCATGGATTTGCATTGGATTACTATTGGCTGCGGGCTAAGCTTTCGCCTCCCCTACGGGATCTAAGCAACCTTGCTGCCACAAGTAGGAGCCAGGACCATAAAGAAAAAATTGAATAGATGTGATGAATTGTTCTTATAATAATAAATGCGGTTTTTTTTATTCAAATTATGCTTGTGTTTTGGATTTTGTCATTTTGTGATAAAAAGATGATTAAACCCTTTTGGGACAAAAGATATGCTCCGTCACTTCACAGGAGATAGTTCCAATGACATGATGTTTCACCAATAATCCTGGAGATAGTTCCAAGGACATGTCGTTGCAGGAAGATTCCGCGTCAGGTCACGCAGCGAAAATAACCATTCAGTACATGAAGGCCAAAACTGTGAATTACATTTCCAGGGGCGTAGCTCCCTTTAGGCACTGTAGGCACGTGCCTACACATTTTTTTCTCAAAATGCCCCAAAATGCAGCTGCGGCGATAGACATCTGCGTAATGTATCGACCAGATCAGCCTGCGCTGTCCGCGCAGACTGATCCGGCCAGCACATTCCGTCTTAGGGGGATAGATGTATAGAGTAGTGATTCCTGAAACAGAAAATCCACAGAAGACGAAACGTGTCTATCCGGGTTGGCCTGTGTGGCATGCTTAGGCTGATCCGGGTCGATACTTTACGCAGAGTCCACAATGTTGATTTTCTCACGAGACGGCCTACACATTGATTATTGCAAAGATACGCTCCTGATTTCACCCACAGAATAAATGCCGAAGTCACCCGATACAGGGGGGAAATAAGCTAGCTTTTCCCTACTCGCTGATTTCTCAGCTGATGTTATCCTTTCTCTTTCATGATTATTTTTCCACCTAATTACATGTATGAAGCGAAATATTCGGTTTTCAGAAAGATAACGTTTCTGCGTTCTGGATTATACTTAAAATATTACATTTCGGCAATCTTCGTAAATGCCCCGGTAAGCTTCTACAGTCTTCCGCAATTGGCTTCTGAAATATACAACTTTATTGTCTATAGAAATATGCTTTTGTAGTCAAAGTCATAAACGGATTGTATTCAAGACCCTTCTTATACAACAAATCTGCATTTTGCTGCTATTGCTATAAGCCGAGTGGTATTTGTTTTCATGAAACTTGATAATTGTGTTATTTGAAATGATAGCATATTTGTCCTTGTTAAGACAATATATCAAACAGCAGGTGCATTTAACGTGTTTGACGTTGTCTATTTGGCATTTACATTAATAACGTTATAATTATGGCTATCACATGGGATAATCACCTTGAGCCGCGTAGGAAATAAATCGGTCGTTTGCACAGTTTCACCAGAACATTAAGTGCTCTTCTCGGTGCAATATGGCGATTTCATAAGGAATAACCACTGGACATAGAACTTCACGTGGAACTGCTCAGATGCATTATGCGTATCATTTGTCCTAATGTAGAGCAACCTGAATGGAATCGGTTATTTCCGTACGAGATCGGTATTTATTGACTGTACTCGGCGATTTACGTCCGAAGTCACTTGGGACACTGGTGCTTGGGATGGGTAGCTATAGACCGGACTTTTAACGGAAATTACGCAGAGCCCATACTGTTGGTTTTCTCGTGGAACGGCTTGGATGCTGTATGCGCATAGTGTATACTGTTTGGAATTGGCCGTTAACCCTTTTCAACCTGCAGACAAATCTTCAGCAGACCATTTTAGAAAACATTGTGGCATAAGGAGAAATTATTTATAATGATCATTTCCTCCTTTGGCCACATTGTTTTCAAGTCTATTTAACACTTAAACCTTCATTAATGGATATTTTCAATATTTTTGTCGAGAATTTTCTGCGCCAGATTTGTCTTATGTAAGAAATGGTTTAAATGCAACTTTATGACGATTTTAAAGCATTGTGACAAAAGGAGAAATTGCTCATGACGAGAAAAATTCTCCCATTGCCACATTATTATAAACACTATTCAAAATTATACTTTGATTATTGGATATTTTTGCCAAGGTCTGCTGTATGTTGTTTGTGAAAAAGAGTTAATGAAAAGCAAACTTTTTAATAATATCTGGACAACTGAACGTATTGTTTTAATACAGAGTATAAAATACTTGTTGTTCAATTTCTACCCTTACCACAATGTTTTCAAAAGTCGCCGGCTGCTTAAGGGGCGGAGCCAATTGCATCAAGGAAAGGGTTAACCAAACGATATGCGCATGACAATAAATGACCGTTCAAAGGCTATAATAAAGTAGGTAGCAGGTGCTCTTGAGCAAAGCGTACAGTGATACCAGTAGAATATATAGTATAGTGAAACAACTTGATATAGAAGTACTAGTGTTTATATAGTTCAAGACTTATTGAATACTAAGCCTGGATGAGTTTAGCATGTTTGATATTTAGACTTCACGTGATATGTTTAGAAGTGTTTATACGACGCGAAACATTCAACAATCCTGCAGCAGACGAATTCGAAAACATTTAGTCCAACATAGAAAATTCTCTGTAAATGAACGAATAATAATTGAATAAAGTTGAAAACAGTATGGGAATAGGAGAAATTTCTCCTTCTGTCACTTTAATTTCAAAAGCCGTCTGCTGCAGATGCGTCCGAAATCGTCTGTATGTGGGAAAGGGTTAAACCCTTAGAACTTAAAGTTTGTTTTTACAGTTTAAATTGAATTGGAAACGGGACAGGAGCATTATGGTGGTTTCAACAGAGGTAGATATTTATTTTTTTACCAGATTTGTTTCCTCTTTTTTTCAATAATGCAATAGGAACGACGACAATATCTTGAATAGTTTAAGATCGGTTTGGCAAAATTGTTGTTGTAGAAGTATTTGTAAGAATTGTATTTTTTCCTATATTACTTACGGTATTAGTCTGTTCCCAAATACAAACGCTTTCTGACGCCTCTGTTGTAGGCGTTTTTTAAAACATTGCGGCTTAAGGAGAAATTGATTATAATTAGGAATTTTAATATTTGTAAAAAAAAAAAAAATGTTTAAGTGTTGCATCTTCTCTTGGCACCAGAAAGAACTTGATGGATACCACGTCTAGTCGTATGTCAGGCTTCAGATATAAATTGATGGATACCACGCCTAGTCTTATGTCAGGCGTCAGATATAAATTGGTGGATACCACGTTTAGTCGTATGTCAGGCGTCAGATATAAATTGGTGGATACCACGTCTAGTCGTATGTCAGGCGTCAGATATAAATTGGTGGATGCCATGTCTAGTCGTATGTCAGATATAAATTGGTAGATACCACGTCTAGTCGTATGTCAGGCGTCAGATATACATGGATGGATACCACGTCTAGTCGTATGTCAGGCGTCGGATATACATGGATGGATACTACATCTAGTCGTATGTCAGGCGCCATATATACATGGATGGATACCACGTCTAGTCGTATGTCAGATATAAATGGGTGGATACCACGTTTAGTCGTATGTCAGGCGTCAGACATAAATTGGTAGACACCACGTCTAGTCGTATGTCAGGCGTCAGATATAAATTGGTGGACACCACGTCTAGTCGTTTGTCAGGCGTCAGATATAAATTGGTGGATACCACGTCTAGTCTTATGTTAGGCGTTGTAGCACTTTATATATTTCACATGAAAGTCGGTAGTGAAGTAGCCCGTGAAAACATACAATAAAGCTTCAGCAGACGACTTTGAAAACATCTAGTCCAAAAATATGAAATTCTCTACAAATATAAGAGCAATTAGAAAAACGTTAAACATATTGTAGCAAAAGGAAAAAAGGAAAATTGCTCATTATGAGGAGTTTCTCCTTCCATACGCCGTCCGCTGCAGAGGTATCAGAAAGCGTATGTATGAGGGACAGGTTTAATGACAGTTATGTTTACTTCTGTTTACTTCTGATTTCAACAAAAATGCCTGGATACATAAGAATTTTTCTTTCTGTTATCTTTGCCAACAAAATTCAATCGCTTTAAAAAAGCGACCCAGTGCATTTACATGCATTAGATGTCGTTTGGATTGAAGTTTTTTTTTTTTTTCCTATTCAGTTTGCTTTATGAAAGTCGTCTGTTTCGGTGAACGAGTTATTTGTTGTAAGTGAGTTAGCACCCTTTCCCACCTGCAGACGCATTATGACGCAATAGTAGCAGACGACTTTTGATATAACATTGTGGCCAAAGGTGAAGATGCTCATGATGAGCAATTTCTTTCCTTTTTGTTTTCAACTTTATTTAACAATTAAGCCATATTTTATGGAGATTTTTCAGGTTTTTGTCAATATGTTTTCGAAGTCGTCTGCTGCAGATGTGTTGTATGTGGGAAAGGGTTAAGCAGTCGAATAGTAATCGTTATTTCCATTAATCACATCGAGGTCTGAAGGGCACGTGAAAGACCATTATACAAATAAACAGAACTTATTCAACCAGTTAGAGTAAACACAACTTATCAAATGAAGATAACCATATTTAGATGTTTGTTGGGTTTTGATAACAGTTCTTTTCGTGCTAAACATTTTGGTTCCTTATCTACATGTGAGCCATTCCACGAGAACATCAACACTGTGGACTCTGCGTAAAGTATCGATGCGGATCAGTCTAAGCATGCCTTATGGGGGTTATATGTTTCAGGAATCATTATTTTATAATTATCTCCCTGAGACAGAAAGTGTCGGCCCGGATAAGCCTATGCGGACTGCGCAGGCTGACCTGGGTCAATGTATTACGCAGAGTCCACAGTGTTGGTTTATTCGTGAAAAGGCTCATGTAGGGATTATGCATTATACCCTTAAATCCTTTTTATCTATTTTGTCGCAGCTGCAGATCTGTTGCATGTCGGAAATGTAATGCTACTCGACATGCCACCTGTAGAGTTGTAGAAATTGAAAACTTGCCATTCAGAGAGTGTTTTAACACGTTAGTTAAGGCCCTCTCTGGGAGTGTCAAAATCCCATTACATAAATATCATATGACACTACTAGTTTGGTTTCCAGTCTGTGTTACATCGCGGAAACCAAACTATGAAAATGACGTCACGTCAGCGGTTTGACGTTATTTAACGTTAGTCACTTTTGCGCCAAAACCGGCCAACTTCATGTACATTTTTTCGAAATACGCCTCATAAAGGTTAATCACCTCGCCATAAAGTCTTTATAAGCATTATATCATTTTTCTTGATAAACAATGGAAATTTAGGTGCCATTGCTCAAATTTGCATTGTTTACAAAGGGGTCAAAATTGCCCCTAAACCAGGGTTTTCAAAATAGGTTTTTAGTTACAACCGTTTCACACCAAGCCCTCGATATGCTTTGAAGTATTTTAAAAATAGTACTTAGCCCTAACTAATGTTGGTGGAATTGGACCCTGGTTATTATTTTGCTATCCAATGAAAACGCACGTTCCACGAGAAAACCATCATTGTGTAAAGTATCGACCCGGATTAGTCTAAGTATGCCGCACATGCTAACCGGACAGAAACTTTTCGCCTCCTGTGGATTTTCTGTTTCATGAATCATTACTCTTACCCTTTAACCACCCCCCCCCCCCCCCCCCCCCCAAAAAAAAACGGAATATGTAGGCCCGGATTAGCATGCGCGGACTGCGCAGGCTGATCTGGTCGACACAGTACGCAGAAATCCCTAAATCCCTAACCATTACACGACTCATAATGTTTTGTTTACACTAAACAGATGCGGAACGACACGGTCTTGTATGTGGCAGTTAGAGAGGGAGTACGAAGTTCGATAACCAGTCGTTGCACGAACTGAACATGCCGATTAAGCAACGAACATGTTTGTACGTAAAACAACATATTATTTTTAAGATAGAACCAAACCTTTGTGGGACATTGTTCAAGTTGTGGTGCATTGTCTATATTAGGCAAATCCAAGCAAGACATTTTGGAAAGGGATATTAAATGTGAATTATACGGGTGTCGCTTGCTTAAAGCGACAGTTTTAAGATAAGTTCGTAATGCAGATTGTATAGGGACTGTATTAACATTCATTTCAAACAATGATTTAAAAAGTGGTCTTCTGCAGATGCTTTTTATTTCGTTATCAGGTTATACGCATGCGACTTTAAGTAAACAGAAAGGCTATACAGATAACATTGTGTGCACTAAACCGGTTTAATCTTTCAGACTGAGAATAATTTGATTAATTATTTATGTGTTGATTCCACACATCAAGTTGTGACTCATTGGTCCATTGTAAAGTTTACGAAAGTCCAGTGTCTATTTATTTGACTATAATAATAATAATATAACATTAATAATAATAATAATAATAATAAAGGCTTTATTTAGAGAGGACACTCATTTGACATAGTACATGTATGCAAGTCAATCTTCCATGAGGGCCTCACACATAAACAAATTGAAACGAAACATGAGGATACGTGTGTTACATAATAACACACTCAATGTTACAATTATACATGCGTATATAAATATGGACTTAAAATTGATATGTCTATTACTGTATCGTAGAACAGCCACAGATCCAAATACTGTTTTTGTCCTGTTGACCTTGCTATTTTTACCATTTTAGGTCACAGCCCGAGGAACTACAGGACCGACTCGGTGGTGTATTGGTAAAGTGGTCGCCCCTGGTGCGGGAGGTTACGGAATCGATCCCCGTCGGGGTCATTCCAAAGGCTTTAATGGCTCTACATCATTGGCTCATAATTGTGGGTTTAACATTATGACTGACTCGCAGGTGTCAGGTTAATTGGACCAGTAGTACTGGTAACTGGTAACGAACCCAGGAAACGCCGTGATATTACTGCAAAAACTGGTTAAAAGCGGCATAAAGCACCATATGAACAATCAAACAAACAAAACTGCAGTAGTTGGTAAGTATAACAGTCAACGCTGGAGAACACAAACGATATGTATTAGGTTAGTATTTTTTGCATCAGTTTTTATACATATTTATACACAGAAACTCATATCGTTGTTATCTAAGGGTACGTACATAGTCCGTCACATACTCGTAAGTTTGGGCAAGGCTCGGATACACTTCCTTCGACAAGAACATGTTATGGATGATTAATCCTGACTTCTTGCTGTAACAGACGACTTGGAAAGGGAGAAATTGTTAAAAACGAACAATTTATCCATTCCCAACAACTATGTTTCTAAATTAAACTCCCTAACGTTTCCTGCAAACATGTTCACAGACAGACGAATCTAACAATATCACATCAGGGAAATGGTTAATGTAACGAACTATGCCGAACTATGTACCCTTAGCCGTAGACGGACGAAGTTTTAGGATCGATGACTCAACGTAACGTGTGTATTCGTTTCGATCAACACTCGCGATGTTTGGGAACAGATGAAGAGGAGAGAGCAAAAAGGGAGATTCGCGACAAAACGGGTTTACGCGCCGAAACGACTTGAACTATGCATCGCGTTAAATATCCTTAATTACTCAAATGAAAAAAAAAATCTGAATAGATGTACCATAATCATGTTTGTTTATTTCAGATTTATAATATTTTGCATGTTTTATTTCTCTTTCAGATTTAGATGTTTAGCCTATATGAATTTATACTTGAAATAATTTATTACGCTTAGTCATTTGTTGGGGGAATTAATGAATGGCTTTTCAATTTAAATAAGTATTTTCTTTATAAACGCATTTTAAATCGTTGTTGTAAAGAGAACTACATTGTAAAAACAAAAAGCGAACAATTTCTCCATTTTACTAATGAGTTACTAACAAAAAGCGTGAATTTTGTTTTAAGTTCAGAAATTTCAAATCAGGAAATGTGGCTATGTCCACTAAGGCTGACTTGATTATATCAACAGTACGAGTTATCAGTTATTTCTTGTTTTGAAATCTAATTTAAACGGAATATTGTACTCAGTGGACTCGCGATGACTCGAGGGATCTACAAATTAGCCTTTTCGCAAGAAACCCATCATTGTGGATTGGCGTAAAGTATCGACCCGGTTCAGCCTAAGCATGCCGCACAGGCTAACCCGGACAGACACGTTTCGCATCCTGTAACTTTTCTGTTTCAGGAATCATTAATCTATATCTCTATCACCCTGAGACGGAATGTGTTGGCCCTGATTAGCATGCGCGGACTGCGCATGCTGATCTGGGTCGACACATTACGCATAGTACATAATGTCGGTTTTCTCGTTGAACGGCTCAAATTACCCGAGTTATTGAGTGATGTTCCAGTGATCCATCGAGTTATGGCAAATTTATTAATGTGTCTTCAGCTTCGTAATTTATTTTAATTAAATAAGATCGTGGAACGGCTCATATATATCATGAAAATCAAGCCAGTGATCAATTCATATTGAGAACGCAGTGCAACAGCAGTTCCGATTGCTCGTCTAGGCCATCTCATAAGCACGTGGAACTAGTAGAGATCCGTTCCCGGAATCGCTTCGAGTTAATCAAAATATATATTTGAGTTATCAGATGTTCGAGTTATCAGATGTTCGAGTTATCAGATGTTCGAATTATCAGATGTTCGAAGTATCAAATGTTCGAGTTATCAGATGTTCGAGTTATCAGATGTCCGAAGTATCAGATGTTCGAGTTATCAGATGTTCGAGTTATCAGTTGTTCGAGTTATCAGATGTTCGAGTTATCAGATGTTCGAGTTATCGCGAGTCCATTGTATATATATATATATTGAATCCAGTCACACGCAATCCGACCGTCTCTTCTCTATAACTGCATTGTACAAGAATGTTTTAACGTAGTGACAGACCGCATGTGAGTCAGGGTCTTCACTTGACGATATGTCGTTAAGGTCTGCAAGTTACTCTGAATCACAATTGGCAGTAAATCCCCCCATGGTTGTTTTTCCTGTAGAGTCACTAATTTCTTAGTGTGGTCATAACCGTTCTTCGGTTGGTTTAGAGTGCCACAGAACAATAACAATAACGATGATGAATAAACTGCGCTGAAGTGTATGCTTAGCTTACTTAGACCTTCGTTATTCGCAACGTCTCAAAGGTCGGCTTTCGTGTGATCTCATTATTTTAAAATAATCCGTTACACATTTGTATGTCACGATTTAGCTGTTGTTTAAAATTATTTTTCTTAATTTGTCAACGGTTATGGTTTGTCGTAAATATGCTATTAAAGCGTCTGTAGTAACGACTTTGATTAATTTCCATGTGACAGATCCAGGTTCATCTACCGTAGTTCCCGCCACAGAACGCTCAGATATCGCCTGTGAAGCTGATTCAATAAGGGTGTTCTTACCGGAAGCCATCTTACCACACGCCATTGGAAGAAACGTCACATGGCGGGAAGATTCCTGTGAGCTACAATACAATGGCACCCACTATGTCGGCAGCGTCATTTTGTCGGACTGCGGTTCGACCGTGAAAATCGAGGAACACAACGTCACGTTTACTAACGACATAATCATACACACGTCAGGGAACGCTGGCAATGATACACCAGCCGAAAATGACGTCACGTTCGGAGAAGACTACGAGACGGTGATTCCGGTTGAGTGTATCTATCCCCGTGAAAATCGGGTATTTAGCAGTTACGTTCCGATCAAACAGCATATACGGTTCTTTGAGAAGAGGTATGGCGAACTTGACCTGGATATGCAGCAGTACGAATCCGAGAACTACGACAATCTGTTGATGCCTGATGAGGGTGGTCCGAGGCAGATACCGCTCGACTCCGATGTCTACATGAGGATTGGTTTTAAGTTCGATACACAGAACCTCCGTATTCACGCCCAAAAGTGTATCGCTACATCTACGCCATCCCCGGCCGATGATAAATGGTATTCTCTGATCGAAAATGGGTAAGTTTTAAATGAATTATGTGACATGAAAACCGACATTTGATGTTGAGTGCATGTTTTTAAAATACTGTTGCATGAACATCACTTAACTATATGTTTTTGGCCTTCTTGAGCCAATGTATCTAGCAAATTATTTCTCATAGAACTGACCTGCATCCCATATACAAATCTTTGCTCATTAGACTTTCTTTTCTAGGCATAATTGATTGATTAATTGTCTGGTGTTTTACGCTGCTTACAACAATTTTCCAGTTATATCACGGCGTTTACTGGGTACGCTACAAGTACTACTGGTCAATTTATCCTGTTGCCAACCAGTCAGTCGTAATCCTGAGCGCCAAGGAGCGCCGCCATTCCTACCACGTCCTGCCGCACTCGAGGCGGAAGCTCTACCACTACGCCATCGAGGAGGTCATTCAAGACATAATCCAGTGGCATGAAGAAAGAGCAATTTCCCCTTTGGCAACCATGTTTTCAAAAGTCGTCTGCTGCTATTGCGTCAAAATGCGTCTGCATGTGGGAAAGGGTTAAATAAGTAATACTTATGTATTACATGCTGAATTGTTTAAATGGATTTATCCGGATTTACATTTAAATAGTCTATAGCCAATACTTGGAATATCAGGATGAACATGTTGAATTGAGCAGCGAATAGTATAGAGACTGGTCAGACGGCGCGGATGAGCCGGCTGGCCTTGCTCTATTCGTGTGGCACAGCTGGGCTTCACACAATCAGTTCCAGTAGTCAAAGGGTTAAACTTTGAAAGGTACTAGACGACAGCTTGAACGTTGTTAACCAACAACTGTTGCATATGCTAATGTTATGTACGCCTTATTAAATGTAACTCAGACAGACGTACATGAATCATTTATCGTATATGATAGTCCATATTCGGGGGCTTGAAAAATATCCAATGAAAACATGTTGCACCTTGACCATTCGAAATGTAGTTTAGGTGCAGCGTTGAAAAATATAGCATGAGAAGAAATATTTGTTTTTTTGCGCATTTTCACATTTTCCTACGATGTTTCTAGATTCGTCTGCTTCAACTGCCGTCTGTAACGAGGAATGGGGTTTAACCCTTTCCGACATACAGACGCTTTCTGACGCCTCTGCAGCAAACAGCTGTTTGAAAACACGGCGACAAAAGAAGAAATTGCTCAAAACGAGCAATTTCTCCTTTTGTCACCATGTGTTCAACTCTATTCAACTATTGTACATTCATTTAATGGGAGTTCCCAAATGTTTTCATGTATGTTTTTCAAAGTCGTCTGCTGCATATTTGTGGTATGAGGGAAAGTGTTAACGTTAACTCCTCTATTTCGTACAGGTGTCCAACTGCCGGAGCACGTATTCTGCCCGGCAGTAACTCCGGCGACGTTAGATTCGCGTTCAAAGCGTTCGATTTCCGCCAGGGTTCGACTGGTCTTGTGTATATACACTGTGAAGTGTCCGTGTGTGGGGTGAACGATGCGGGCTGTCAGACAGGATGCCAGTCTAGGGATAAACGATCGGCACACGGTACCACCAGTAAAGGGTCCCATCTAGTTTCCATGGGTCCGTTTGTTGTACAACATCAGGAGGGATCCTCATCTGGTAGGTTATGGTATATGTTATGATACACAGCTCTAGTTTATGAGGCGTCTCTCTGGTTTAAAGTCCGTATTTAAAACCATAAAACCCTATGTTTATGGGAACACGAAGCGTACGTATGATGTGAATGAGAATAAGAGAGATATCTTAAATAGTGTTAACTGCTCCGTATCAAACCTCTGCAAACCTTTTAAATATCTTAGATTATAATTAGATTATTGGTTTCTCTGAATTATGAAAATAAAGTTTAGTCCCCTAACGATCAATTGCCGGTTTGATAACTTCAATTGTGTTCGAATCCCACCCTCCGCCTGTCACTGGTCAGTCAGCCTCAACATATATTCAAAACGATTGCCATGGTCATGCAATCACTCCAAATCGTGGTCAGACAACACACAGGTGTACGTTCGAATCTCCAGTGCCTGTTTCGGACGTCTATGTACGTCTCAATAGTTTAACGGATGGGCGTGTCAAGGAAGATTTAGGAACGTTCATTCCAGGCACGTGTAATGCACGAAGGATTGCGTGCTACGATCTTACAACGTTTTGTTTATTTTTCTTGGACAACGTTCTAAGAAAGTGTCTTTGTATTACATATCCTTTAGACTGTGTGCATGTTTTACATGATGTAATTATAAATAGGTTACATATTAAACGGTGCTATATATTAACAATATGTCATATGTTTTATAATTTCAGCATCCACAATAGGGCTCCCAACCGTATTTGCCATGTCCTGTCTCCTTGTTGCCATGGTTGCAGTTGTGGTAGCCGTGATTGGTTGGCGAAGAAACCAAAGGAAGGGAGGATTAGAATGTTTTAATTAATAATGGTGATCGATGGGTAAACAGGATTTATTTTAATGTGGACATTTTGAAATGAAAATATAAATAAATATATCCCAGCGGTTTTACACCAGTAAAATTAAATTGAATATTAACTCATTAACACAATTGAGTTTGCTAAATGACTTTTCGAAAAAATGTGGGCAAAAGGCGAAATTGCTCACAATGAGCATTGTTCTTTATGCCTCAATGTTTCAATTTTATTCAATAAGTGTTCTTTCATATTACCAAAGTGTTGACAAAATGTTTTCAAAGTCGTCCGCTGCTCATTAATTGGATGTGCGAAAGGGTTTAATATTGTATGCGCTGCGTACAGCATATGAGCCGTCCCGCGAGAAAACCTGTGTAAAGTATCGACCCGGATCAGCATAAGCATGCCGCGCAGGCTTATCCGGAGACACTTTTCGTCTGCGCAGGCTGATATGTGTCGATACATTACGCAGAGGCCATAATGTTGGTTTTCTCGCGCGACGGCTCATATATGAAGATATTAAAAAGCTCAGATTTACCTTTACATACGCGGTCTTACTGGAGACTGCGTCCCCCTACATTGAGAGGAATCCCGTGTTTCTGATTAAAAACAAGAAGTGTAGCCCTACTATTTACACTCCTGAACATCTTCATGTGATGATAACACGAAGATAACTGCTGTGCCCGCAACTATCCAACTCTGTGCTCAGAAATTAACTCTTTCCCTCATACGACAATTCTGCAGCAGACGACTTTGAAGGTATTTTGTCAAAAAATAGAAAATCTCCATAATTGAATGGATAACCTATGACAAAAAGTGGAAAACATTGTGGCAAAAGGAGAAATTGCACGTTTTGTGCAATTTCTTCTTTTGTCACTATGTTTTCAAAAAGCCGTCTGCTGCAGAGGCGTCAGAAAGCGTCTATATGAGGGAAAGGGTTAACTCTTATGCTACAAAAAAGACTTCTTATTGGTCAATGACTCAATATGGAGAACGATTTTGATTTTTGAAACAATTAGACATCAGCACAGATTAAACTTCTATAGATTTGGAAACAGACTGGTTCGGTTAACTTATCCCTTTCCCACATGCAACAAATCTCCAGCAGACGACTACGAAAACATTTAGGCAAAGCTATAGAAAAATCTCTATTAATTAAAATGTAATTATTGCGTAGAGATGAAAACATGGTGGCAAAAAGAGAAATTGCTAATTATGAGCAAGTTCTCCTCTTGTCACAATATTTTTCAAATGTCGTCTGCAGATGGGAAAGGGATATGCGTTTGTGTGTGTATTAACGTAGTATTTGACATAGCTGTAAGACTGACATAAATAACCCTTTCCCACATGCAGACGAGTTTTTAAAACATTGTGGAAAAAGGAGCAATTGCTAATTATGAGCAAGTTTTCCTCTTGTCACAATATTTTTCAAATGTCGTCTGCAGATGGGAAAGGGATATGCGTTTGTGTGTGTATTAACGTAGTATTTGACATAGCTGTAAGACTGACATAAATAACCCTTTCCCACATGCAGAAGTTTTTAAAACATTGTGGCAAAAGGAGGCATTGCTCATATCGACCTATGTAACCTTTTGCCACAATGTTTACAACTTAATTCAATCTTGTTATTTTACTTTTTAGAACCTTTCAATATTTGACTAAATGTTTTAACCCTTTCCCTGATAGGACAATTCTGCAACAGACGACTTTGAACATATTTTGTCAAACAATAGAAAATCTCTATAACTGAATGGATAACCCATGACTAAAAGGGGAAAACATTGTGACAAAAGGAGAAATTGCACGTTTTGTGCAATTTCTTCTTTTGTCACTATGTTTTCAAAAAGCTGTCTGCTGCAGAGGCGTCAGAAAGCGTCTATATGAGGGAAAGGGTTAAAAGACATCTGCTATAGATTCGTTGTATGTGGGAAAGAGGTAGAAATGTGGACATTAAACATGAATGTGTTATGTATTCGAAATATAAATCTTTAAATCAACCATGTTTTATTCGGCTATGTATAAGCTTGATACATTGATGTTAGATTTCCAAATTGAAGCCAGATTCAAAAAAAATCTAAACAATCTAAATGACCAAACGCTTCATTTGGGGAATAAGTAAACAGCTTGAGAAAAGAAGAAATCGCTCACTTTATGCATTGGGATGTGGTTAGCTCAAATCAGTTTTTGTTGCAACTGATGATTTTGTTTTTTATTGTGTCAGTAGTGACTACAGGATTTCTCTTTTCTCAGCTCAAGACATATGCATGGTACAAAGCTAAGTCTCCATAAATGAGTAATGTATAGCTACGCGGATTTCCATGTAGTGAAAACAGACGTAACCAAGACTTATGTTTATTGATTAAATCATTATGGCTAATGTAGAATTTTTCCTAGTCTTCTTTTGTTAATTCAAATAGGCAAAAAAAGGGATGCTGGTTAACACTCGACCAGTTATTATACTTGTAGGTTTTGTTTTATTGTTTTTTTACGCCGCTTTCAACATTATTTCAGTTTTATCACGGCGACAGTTCACTCATTCATGATCCCTGGGTAAACAAACAAGTAATAGGCTAGAAAATGTGCCTTGCCCAAGGGTACGCCGCTTTCAACATTATTTCAGTTATATCACGGTGACAGTTCACTCATTCATGATTCCTAGGTAAACAAACCAGTACTAGGCTAGAAAATGTGCCTTTCCCAAGGGCACCACGACTGGGGATCGAAGCTGGCACACTCGGTTGCAAATCCCCGACGCTAACCACTCGACCACAGCGGATTCCATACTTGTGTGTCGTCCGCTTTAATAATGCCTGATGTTAAAATTGTAAAATCTGGAAAATTGGCATTAAAATATTTATATAAAGTTCGAAATATCGTTTGCAAAAGGATGCATAGCACGTGTTAAGCGATTTCTTTCCCCCCTTACAATGCTTTCAAGTATTGTCCTCTGAAAATGTGTCAAAGGAGAAGGGATAAACAAAGTGTATACTGTCGCTGCTAAACACAAATCATTAGGGCAATTATAAATAAAGACTACAAGATTCTTTCAACACTTCATTCGCTTCAAGTACCGTTTAAGTGTGAACCCATTGTAACCATTAAGAAGTCTTCCGACCCCTTTAATTACCGAGATAACCCTTTCAAAAATACAGATGCCTCTGCAGCAGACGACTTTCAAAAACATTGTGGCAAGAGAAGAAATTGCTCATTATGAGCAATGTCTCCTTTTGCCACAATGTTTCAACTATTTTCAATAATTAAACTTTCATTTAGAGATATTCAGTAATTTTTGCTGCATGTTTTCGAAGTCGTCTGCTGCAGACTTTATTGAATGTGGAACATGGTTAATGACCTACTGTTAGTCCCTGTTCTTGTATAATTTATAAGTAGTACTCGACAATAATAACCCATTTCTTACCATGGTGAAAAAGGTGCGTATATATGAGCTGTATTCTGCGAAAAACAACGATACGGCAATTGCGACCAGTGAAGATCAAGATCCGCCAGCGCAACTGTACTGACTCAACACTGTTTGCCTGTAAGTCACGGAAGGTTTAAAGGAACTTCAGTAAATCAGTATCTATTTAGATCCTTAACCCTTTCCCATCCATAGAAGCATCTGCAGCAGACGACTTTTGAAAACATCTTGGCAAAAGTAGAAATTGCTTGTTTCTCAAAACGAGCAGTTTATCCTTTTGCCACAATGTTTTCATTTATTTTACCTACAATTATAGAGATTTTCCATATTTCTGAGTAAACATTTTCAAAGTCGTCTGCTGCAGATCTGTAGTAAGTGGGAAAGGCCGGGTTTAGCAACCAAGCAGGTGTTTTTCTACAGGCGTTATACGTGTTGGTAATGTTGGTTCTCCCACTCATAGTTTATTGTTATGTTTTTTTTTCCCCCATCAAATTAAAACGATGGATGATTTATCCAACCACAAATTTGATATTTCATACATATGAGCCATGTGTAGTGATATGACCCATCCAATTTAACACCATTTAACCCTTTCCCACATTGAGACGCTTTCTGACGCCTCTGCAGCAGTATATTTTTGAAAACATGGAGACAAAAGGAGAAATTGCTCAAAATGAGTAATTTCTCCTTTTGCCACCATGTTTTCAACTGCATTCAATAATTACACTTTCATTTATAGATATTTTCCATATTTTTCCCCAATCATTTTGAAAGTCGTCTCCTTCAGAATTGTTGTATGTGGGAAAGGGTTAAAGACATATATACATAAAACAAGAGCGCCAAATGTCACAAAATACGCCTGTCCTGTTTTTTTGAGACCAAGTATAGTGGTAATTGGTTGTACGTCAGCCAAACTTAGAGAGCGGACACTGTTAGTACAGTTTTGGCCATTTCGAGGGAAATAATTGTGTAGTGACTAAGATAACGTTGTAAGTTATCAAACGTAACCAAGATATTCTGCCCATAAACATATTGTCTAAATTTGGTGATGATCGGATAAAGGCTTTACAAGTTATTTAGCTGACAAGACCAATTTTAGGTAATTTATATAATTAAAGGGCAATTACTCTCTATCGACTGGAGCAATATGGCTAGTTATCGAACTTGTCCAAGATATTACGCCAATACACATTCTGACTAAATTTGGTGATGATTGGACAAAAGCTTCCAAAGTTATTGAGCTGACAAGACCAATTTTAGGTAATTTCTATAATTAAAGAGGGATAACTCGCAATTGACTAAAGCGATATGTCTAGTTATCAAAATTAACCAAGATATTATGCCAATACACAATCTGACCAAATTTAGTAATGATTGGATAAAGGCTTCTAAAGTTATTGAGCTGACAAGACCAATTTTAGGTAATTTCTATAATTAAAGGGCGAAAACTCTCAATTGACTTAAGCGATATGGCTAGTTATCAAACTTGTCCGAGATATTATCCCAATACACATTCTGACTAAAGTTGGTGATCATTTGACAAAGGCTCCTAAAGTTATTGAGCTGACAAGACCAATTTTGGGTAATTTCTATAATTAAAGGGCGATAACTCTTGATTGATTAAAGCGATATGGCTAGTTATCGAACTTGTCCGAGATATTAGCCCAATACACATTCTGACTAAATTTAGTGATGATTAGACAAAGGCTTCTAAAGTTATTGAGCTGACAACATACTGGACGCCGCCCGCCCGCCCGTACGCCGCAAGTAAAACTATAATACGATCCGTTTTTTCAAAATGGGCATATAACTAGTGTGGCTACACTACCATTTTTTGTCGGTAGGCGCTTTTAAGCAAGTATACATATATGCTGATGGCAAGACAGTGTAGATGCACAGGCTCGCCCGAGACTACACTGTCCACAGAGGCATTAAGCCACCCAGACACTGGCACGAATTTTGTCCCCGCAATACTTCGTGCCAGTGATTCAAGTCTTCATAAACGAGCGTGAGAAGTGTGTAGAGGGTGCGGGGTGCGTGCCATGTCAGAGAGAATTTTGAAATGTTTAAACATTCGGCACGCATCAATTGTCGTACCATGTGCGTGGCACTCGCGTGAACCATGCATAAACACTGCCGACGGTGCTTGTCAATGCGTGCAATCATCCACTGCGGGTCGAGGAATGAAGTAAGGTGTGATCAAACACGCTATATATATAGCGTGACCAACAATTGCCCCGACGACTACGCGCATGGCAATGCGATGCGGAAAGACATCGAGAACTATGTTTGTCGCGTGTGACACTGCGGGACGGTAGACGTGAACAATACTTAACCTATGCGTAAACAAGTAGTACCATTGCGTGTCAATGCAGCCCATTTTTGGCCGCGCTTTGCGTAGACAGTGCGTTAACTTTTGTGTGTACAATGCACAACATGCCACAAGAACGGCTTCAGGCTCCGCTGCGTAGCACCGAAATGGCACGCCTTGCCACGACGTATTGCGTGGCATTGCGGGGACAACATTCATGCCAGTGTCAGGGTGGCTTTAGGAACCCAAAATGCTGATAACAACATGATAGCGTTTTTGCATTTTTGATGTTTTTGTTGCAGATTATTCATGAATACAGTGAGAAAAGAAGAAATTCATCAGACAAGCGAGTTCTGCTTTTCTACATTGGTTTCAACTGTTTCAAAAGTGAAGATTTCAATTTTCAAAGCAAATCAATCAAAACAGGTCAACTTTTACCACAAAACACAATTTCTGATCCGCTATACTATATGAGCCTTTCCAATTAAAAATATACAAGTTGGAATTTCTGCAGCCTTTGTTCAGATTAGCCAGTAGGTTATGGTTTATCAATTTCTCCTTTTGCCACAATGTTTTCCACTTTTAGTCATAGGTTATCCGTTCAATTATAGAGATACTTTTTGACAAAATATGTTCAAAGTCGTCTGCTGAAGAATTGGCTATGAGGGAAAGGGTTATGTAAGTAGAAAGATAATGAAAAAGTAAACAAATAGTTTTAAATAATTTATCTTCAACTTGTACATAGTCAATGCTTGCAAAGTCATGTTGACTTGATATTCCATAATCTTTTCCCAGAACCAGACAACATTTCATGTCTCTGTAATAACCAACTTCTGAAAATTTGGAAAATACTGTGGGAAAAGAAGAACTGAATCTTTTTGAACAATTTATATTTTCTCACAATTTTCAACTTTGTATCAAAACAAAGACCTAATAATACATGTCTTTGATCAAAATCACTAGCTTGAATTTTTCAACTTTCTTGCTTAAGATGTTTTAAAAGCAGATGGCAATACATAGAATAAGGAGTAAAGTTATTATTAAATTAAATAGGAGAGAGAAATATTGACATGTCAGTGAAATGTACATTATCAAAGTATCTATGATCAGGGTCACCAGAGGACTAGTTTGTTTGTTTATTTGGAGTTTAACGCCGCTTTCAACAGCTTTGGTCATATCACGGCGGTCAGTGCACCTACCCATGTTTTCCTGGCTTTCTCACACCAGTACTTACACAACATTCTTTCGAAGCCACTGACTACTTTCTCACATAGATCAGAGGCGAGAGGCAATGGAAAACATCGCCCAAAAGAATGTTGCCGCAACCGGGTATCGAACCCGTGACCTCCAGATCAAGAGTCAGATACGCTACCAATTGAGCTACCCGGCCGGGTACGATCAGGGTCACCAGAGGACTAGATAGGAAGGACTAAACTGATCTTTTACTCACAATATCTCTCTCATGACTCAACAAAACCCTATGTTGTGGGTACTAAAAAGAATCATCTCGAAACATAGGGTTTGAGGGTCATATAAAGATTTGAGGATGTGAAGTACTCTTCTTATCTAGAGCTCTGTAACCCCACTACCTCACTGTTGAAAACACTGTGGTGGAAAATATAAAAAGTATCTTTTTATTTTAAGATTCAAAATTATACATATCCCACATACTACTAATCTACAGCAGACAGCTTTGAAAACCTCTAGACATCTATAAATGAAAATATTGATAAATGTTGAAAACGTTGTGGCATTTGCGAGTGTTTAGAAAAAATGTCTGCTGCAGATGCATCTAAATGCTTTTGCAAGTGGTAAAAGGGTTAACAGCAGAATACAAGTAAACTTAAATAATTAGTGACAACATATAGCATCCATGGAAGAATTCAAACTTAAAAGAAAACTTCATGAATAGCATATACCAGGGACATAGATAGTCCCTGCATATACCGGTACCTTCAAAACCAAATTTTCCACTTTTCCACTTGCAGACGCATTTTGACACTATGCAGCAGACAACTTTTAAAAAACATCACAACAAAAAGATTAAATTGTGAAGTTGCTCAATATGAGCAATTTTTCCTTATGCCATAATGTTTTTTAATCTATTTAATAATTTAATTTTCATTTATAGAGTTTCTGTATTTCTCCCACCACAAGTTTTCTGTAGCAGATGTGTTGTATGTGGGAAAGGGTTACGAAATTCTCTTTTACATATCTCAACTGATAAATAGAAAATATACAATTGTGTTCATTTACAGTGATATTTGGATTAACTTGATATCACACAAAAGCAAATATATATATATCAGTTAAAGTTCAATTTTTCAGTTGGCCATTTAATCTATGTTGAAAAAGGTCATCTGTTGAAATGTTGTAAAAAGTTAGAAAGAAACAATGAGGGTCAAATCATGCAATAAACCAAATCACTTTTCTGTCATTCCATCTACAAATAAATTCTGACATAATTTTACCCTTTCCCTCATATAGACGCTTTCCGACCCCTCTGCAGCAGACAGCTTTTTGAAAACAGTGACAAAAGAAGAAATTGCTCAAAACAAGCAATTTCTCCTTTTGCCACAATGTTTTCCTCTTTTCGTCAAATATGTTCAAAGTCGTCTGCTGCAGTATTGTCATATGAGGGAAAGGGTTAAGCACACATTGAAAGCTAGTTAGGAATCACACAAGTTCATCCCTTGATTGGTAAGGATTCAGACGTTTTCTGTGTAGGATTGTTATCTTCAGGCTTCATGGCTGGGAACAGTAGCACCTCCTGAATGATAAAACATTAATATATGCATAACGCCAGAGAAATAAAACATTAATATATGCATAACCCTAGAGAACAAGGCTGTTTGAAGGTACATATACATATGTGTGGCAAGCGAATGGCCAATAACTGTAACTAAAGGTATACATATACAATACATAGATACGATCAATAACTTGTCCCTCCGCCAAGGCAACTGACACAAAAACTATCCTGGATATATATAGCTCAAGTTCTTTGCATTAAAACAAGACCATTTTAACCGCCCTTTCCCACATATTACAAACCTGCAGCAGATCACTTAATTTGTTTTTATTAACTCTAACCCTTTTCCACATACGACAAATCTGCACAAGACAACTTTGAAAACAAACTAAAAAAAAAATGGAAACTTTCTTTAAATGAAAGTACAATAGTTGAATCGAGTTGAAAACATGATGCCATGTTTTCAAAAAGCAGGCTGCTGCAGAGGCGTCAGAAAGCGTCTGAGGGGGTTAACACATGGATAGTCTTTAGAAAAGAGAGTATAATTATTGAATAGAGTTGAAAATGTTGTGGCAAAAGGAGAAATTGCTCATCTCAAGCAAATTCTCGTTTTGTCATAATGTTTTCAAAAGTCGACTGCTGCAAATGTGTTAAAATGTGTCAGCAAGTGGGAAAAGTTTAATTATTATATCAGGTGAAAAACTTTAAACTGTTGCAGTAAAATATTCAGTTAAATTAGATGAAACTGTGATGTGATTTTGTGTTCATTTGAAATAAAGCTACAATGCACTACAGATGCAAAACTATTAAGTGTTCATACATTACCTTTATGTTATTTGAGTTTGTCAGGAACATACATAATCTGTCTAGACCCAGACCCCAACCTGCTGTAGGGGGGAGCCCATATTCCAAAGACGTACAGAAATTCTCATCTACAAACATAGCCTCATCATCGCCTGCCGCCTTGTCCTGTAAATACCATAAACAGTGATACAGATAAGAGATGCACATTTAAGACATTTGCAACAGTGCCAATCAATTTAATAGTATTTGTTGAATATAATTATAACGACTTTATAATATATAAAGCGGGTACACATTTTGGTGTGTCCAACCTCTAAAAAATATAAACAATACAAAAGTGCATGTACAGTATACACAAGATTTACAAAATTAGACAAAGACTATTTTTGCTGAGCATTATCAAATCTAAGTTAAAGTGACACAAGATAATATCTATAATTTATAAAGTGAATTTAATGAATATATTTATATCAACTATTTCCCACATAGACGCAGCTTGGTGCATCTGCAGCAGATTACTTTTGAAAACATGGAAAATCTCTAAAAATGAAAGTATAATTACTGAAAACAGTTGAAAACATTGTGACAAAAGGAGAAATTGCTCGTAATTTCAAAAGTTGTCTGCAGCGGAGGCGTCAAAAAGCATCTATATGTGGGAAGGGGTTAACCTTTTCCCACAAGCACACATTTGTACACAACAATTTTTGAAAACGTTGTGACATAAAGAGCAATATCTCCGTTTGCCACAGAATTTTCATCTGTATTCAATACAATACATTTTATTACATTCAGGCACATTTGCCTCTAGTAAATTACAGACAAGTATTTACAATTTTCAAAATGTAATCCCTTTAAGAGAAGCAAAGATAAAATAAATTATGATTATTAAACAATGTTTCCGACAATACAAAACAATGACTATAACAATAGAAACAAATACAATAGTGCATACCATATTCAATAATTATTTGTTTATTTCAGATGTTACAGATTTTTCTTATTTTTGCCATGATGTTTGCAGAATTTGTCTGCTAAAGATAAGTTAAAGGTGGGAAAGGGATCAATTCAGTAACAAAATGTCATCAAGTACTTAGTAGTGTCAGATCAACCCAAACAGCATATATGCAATTGTTTATGATAAACATATTTATTCTATATGTATGGATTAAAACAACTAAGCAGAAATCTAGATAATCTCCTTAAAAAAAATATCTTTATTGAACGGAATTGAAAACATTGAGACAAAAGGAAAAATTTCTCATTACGAGCAATTACTCTTTTGCCACAATGTTTTCAAAAGTTGTCTGTTTCAGAAGCATTCAAATGCGTCTGCAGTTGTGAAAGATTTAAATTACATCAAAGCCTGCATGTAGGACTAGAATTGGTGTGTAGGATCACTTTTTCAAAATGGAAAAGAATGTAATATCATTTCCTGAGTTAGAAATCAATCCATCATAACTATTGCACAGTGCATACTCGTACCGATGTATATAATATACATAATACAGGGATCTATAAAGTGCTTTTCACAAAACCAAAATTGAAATGAACTTATACAAATGATAAATCTCAATGTATAATGTCCAAAAATATTGAAACTACATAAATGGACGACTGAACCCTACCTTTGTTTTGATTAATAAGAAAGTTAAGTTACAAGTATGAAAGGAAAAATTTTGACCCATGGAGAAAGGCGGAGAAAATGGGCCACATACAACAAATCTGCAGCAAACAACTTTGAAACATCTAGTTACAATTATAGAATATCTCAATAGATGAAGATATCATTACTGACAAATGTTGAAAACATTGTGGCAAAAGGATAAATTGCTCTTTTAGAGCAATTTCTCCTTTTGTCACAATGTTTTCAAAAGTTGTCTGCTGTAAGAAAAATCAGAAAGGATTAAAGAAAAGATGAACCCAATGACGATGTCAAACTGACAGTGTCAGGCTGTCAATCCAGGGGTTGCGAGTTTGAATCCCAGCTTGGCCAACATTCTTTCTGACGTTTGACAAAAGTCATTGTGACCTGCATCATTCGTCTTTCACCAATGATCTGTTTAATAGTGTATGTGGAAAAGCAGTAAAATGATTGGAACGTATGTTGTGTGGTGTACTGGTGTGGGTAAACCAGGAAACGCATGAGTAGGTGAACTGGTCGCCGTGATATGACTGAAAAATTGTTGAAAACGGCGGTAAACCCCAATCAATCTTTACCTTGGATTGTTGATTAAATCTATCTCTCTGTACCACTGGATCATTCAACTCGGTGTAGGCATTACAAACCTCCTTCTTACACACAAACAGTTCAAATCTCTCCGTCAAACCGGGCTTTGATCTGTGCCTGAAGTACACGAAACATTGAAATTTTTGGAGTAAAACATGATTTACTATTAACGAGCAGACTATTAAATCTTGCTAGAATTCTTTTATTTTATTTAACCCTTTCCCACATACAACAAATCTGCAGCAGAAGACTTTGAAAACATAGTAACAAAAACCTGGAAAATTTCCATAAAAGATAGCTTAATTGTTAAATAAAGTTGAAAACATTGTGGCGGAAGGAGAAATAAGCAAATTCTCCTTTGGCCAAAATGTTTTCAAAAGTCGCCTGCTGCAAATGCGTCAAAATGCGTCACCATATTCTCAATTTAACTGTGCTCAATAATTCAATAATGCACTTGTATATAAAGAAGGAATATTCTGATCTTTTCAGACAATAAACTATTTGTTTAACCCTTTCCCAAATATAGACGCATCTGCAGCAGACGCCTTTTGAAAACATTCTGGCAAATGGAGAAATTGCTCTTAATGAGAAATTTTTATCATTAAACTTTCATTTAAAGAAATTCTCAATATTTTTGCGGGTATGTTTTCAGTCTTCTGCTGCAGATTTGTTGTATGTAGGAAAGGGTTAACATGCATTTTCGAAGTTACACAGATGTTGCATACCTGCAAACGAAAGCATGACAGACCAAGCACAGATGACTAAAAATGATCCTTAAATGACAAGGCAGGTGACAAAAAAGTAGTTAGTTCATAATGTAAAACAGTTTTTATCCATATTAAAGGAACACTAAGTGTTAATGCTACAGAAGGAATGACATACTTCAATAATGTGAGTCATTGAGTCCAGTCATCACAACTGTGTACTCATTTTTAGAAGTCTCAACAAAACATTGTGGCAAAAAGTGAAATTGCTCATGATGAGCAATTTCTCCTTTTGCCATAATGTTTTCAACTGTAATAATTAAACTCTTCATCATGGACATTTTTCACTTTTTTGCCAAGATGTTTTCAAAGTTGTCACTGCAGATAAGAATGGTGTCAAAACCCACATGTATCAAGGAAGTGTTCAATACTAACCATTTAGCAAGAGGACTCATCACCTGTGGATGATCTATGATGTAAGTTGGGCTGATGCAGTTTTCTTCTATAAAGTCACCAACAAGCTAAAAAAACAAAACAACAATTTGAAGTTAATTCACAAGGTATCCTATTTGCATGGTTATAATTAACTTTTAGCATGATTGATCGGCATCTAAGGACAGTATGCTAGGTCATAGTTAAGCTTCATCAACATTGTTCCAAAAATATACACAAATATGCACAACTTAAGACAAAACTTGAACATTTCAAATGTCCAAGGGCATAACCAAAGGTGATCTTCGAGCTCATTTTTGTTGCAGATGTTATTTCTACAAAATGAACTAACAATACAAATTCTTCTAAAATAGCATACATTGATATTGTTTTCTTAGTTTTGAAATTAAGTTATAGTTGAAATATTTATTTATTTCCAAACATTCTCATCTCAAACTTAATTATGTTGGTGCATAACCCTTTCGAACACTCAAATTGCAAGATTTGAAAATGACTAGGCAGATATAATGAAACTATTATAATTATTGAACAAATTAGGAAACATTGAGAGCAATTTCTTCTCACGCCACAATGTTTTCAAAAGTTGTCTGCTGAAAATGTATCAAAATGCGTCTGCAAGTGTGAAATGGTTAACCCTTTCCCTCATATAGACGCTTTCTGACGCCTCTGCAGCAGACGGCTTTTTGAAAACATAGTGACATAATGAAAACATTGCTCAAAACGAGCAATTTCTCCTTTTGCCACAATGTTTTCCACTTTTAGTCATAGGTTATCCATTCAATCATGGAGATTTTCCATTTTTTTACAAAATATGTTCAAAGTTGTCTGCTGCAGAATTGTTGTATGAGGGAAATGGTTAAAGAAATGTTTGATACACAACAGACACAGGATGGCCACAATAACTAGACTTGTATCCAATATCAACAACATAACAAAACTTTACTCACCTTGTCTAATAATCTTGCTGAAGTTCTTGGTGAACTACAATCTACTTTATGCTTCACACATTGATCATCTAAAAACTTGCGGACTTCTGGAAAACAACATTCAAGGAAATCATTATACATGTACAAACATTAAACTATGACAGCAAATAAATAAAAAATTAACTATTGTTTCTCCATTTGAATATATGTGGATCAGCTTTACTTTATCAGAGTTTCCATTGAAGCACACATCTTCAACTCAAATGTCCCCCGAAATGAATTCCTGTGCGTCCATGAAGACACAATAAATATCAATCATTTGATTATAGAGTCATAAAGTGGACCCCCAAAATGTCCCCCAACTTTGATGACAAAGGGTCACAATGGCCCAACCAATGTTGCCTTGTCAAATTAATATGACATGAAGAAACTGATAGGTCTGTTTCAGATAAGAAGATTTTCAAAGTTTTACCTATATTACTCACTGTTACTTTTTTGACCATGTCATAATTTGAACAATCTTTGAAAAGGATAACAAGACAATTTTACATACCAAATGTCTACGCTATAGGCCTTTTTGTTTCAGACAATTTATTTTTTAAAAAATCATGGTTTCCCTATAAATCTCTATGTTATACAGGTGACCCCCCGGGGTAGGGCCAATTTCAACCCCCATGGAGCATGATTTGAGCAAACTTTGTAGTGCCACTAGACATTGCTACACATAAAATATATATGCTCTAGACCTTTTTTTCCTTAATATATATCGCTAGTGATCTAGGAGGAGAAGTAGTTTGTAGGAAAATGTGAACAGACGGTTAAACAGACACGGATGGTGATTGATCACACAAAAAAACTCTCCAACACTTTGTGCTTAGGTGAGCTCAAAATTAGTACTTTCCTAAAAGGTGACTTTATACTCTGTAAACTGCTTCATTGTAAAAAACAACCGCATTTCACGGAACAAATATTCAAATGATAAACATTAAGTATGCTTGTAACCAATTAAGGCAAAGTTTAATTGACAGACAACAGAGAATTAATCCCTGAATGACACATTGCCTAACAGGCAGGCAACGTAAAATATAGATGCAATAACATTTCGTCATTTGAGTAAAATTTAGAATCCTCCTAACTTACTTTCTGTGTGTAAATCTGAAGGGCAGGGAAACTTGACACCTAGTTGTTTTTCTAGTTCGTCTATCATGCTAACACGTCTAAAGGGTGGGGTAAAGTCTGCCTCCCATTCCGGCCCATCGGGCCCTTCTGGATGGTACTTCACCTTGTAACCTCCGGTTAGCTCTTTAACCATACCTGTACAGACAAGATAATTACTCAATTGTAATTCAGAGGTCCATTTAAGAAGGGGTATTTAGCTCTTTTTCCCACAATTTCTCTCATATTATTTAAGCAAACCCCATACTATGGGTACTCAAAAGAATCGTCTCACTGAGAAGATTCTTTTGAGTACCCATAAACATAGGGTTTGAGGGTCAAATAAGGATTTTAAAACATGAAAAAACATCCCTTATTTAGAGCTCTGATTATAGTCACTTTGTTAAACATGTGACATCTAGAAAATTTAAACTATTATTTCGTATCAAATTTAGAAAAATACCAAATGTTAAAATCATCCTATTATAAAGTGAAAGTGGCGAGTCTTGCACCAAAAAGCATGTATATTATAGTTTATTTTCTTCAGATGCTTTTGATTCTGGGAGTCAACAATTCCTTTTTTTTTTTAAGGTATTACATTGTTTTTATAGGCATTTTCAATTACCATACCCAGTAATGTATAACATGAACAGATCTTGCCAAGTAAGGGGCAAATTCATAACTTTGAAATGCCAAATATGACCTTGACCTAGGTTAAAGGTCAACAGGAGGGGTGGGGCTTATGTCATTGCAAGGGCCTTACCCTGAGGCAAGCTTTATTAGCTATGTACACTTAATAAATCATAAAGACTTTTCTAACATTGCTGACGCCAATAAATGCGTGACACATAAGCTTGGCAGTTAACGAAGTGTATACCTGATAACATGGTCTCTGTGAGGGACATCAAGTCATTATAATCAGCGTACGCCATATAGAACTCCATTGTTGTAAACTCTGGGTTGTGGGTCATATCTATACCCTCATTTCTGAACTGTCGACCAATCTCATAGACTCGGTCTAAGCCACCAACAACCAACATCTGAAAATTAAAATACATATAGGGTTTATATCAATATTTAACACTTTCCCACATATAGATGCTTTTTGACACCTCTGCAGCAGACGACTTTTGAACAAATTGTGACAAACGGAGAAATTGCTCAAAACACCATTTGCAACAATGTTTTCAACTTTTTTATGTAATTACACATACAATTATAGAGATTTTCCATATTTTGAGTATACATTTTCAAAGTCGTCTGCTGCAGATTTGTTGTATGTGGGAAAGGGATAGATAACATATCAAATTTACAAGATACTTGGTTATCACAGGCAGTACAGAAAACAACTGCCAGTTAGGGAGCAAAATCCAAAATGTTGACCTTTGACTTGGATCTTCAATCAAACAGAAAAATGTCCTATTCTTCATATAAATTGTTTCAGTGAACTTTTGAAACATTATGAGAAAAGAAGTGAATGATTTTTTTCTTTTTTCCCCCCACAATGTGAACTTTTACTTCTAGATTTTTTCCACAGGGGAAGAGGTAAAAGAGAAATGGTTACTAGCTCATACATACAAATTATTTTAAATCTTAAGTAAGGTTGAAACACATTCCAATTCATGTTTTACAACTTAAATGGACTCATATCAATTTTATATGGCAAAAATAAATGACTAAGAGTGACATAAATAGTTACGAACCAACACTACTTGTCAAGAAATGAAATATCTAATATTTAATATTTAAGTATTACTTAGTGCTGAATATAATCAGTGGAATTGGGCCCAGGTTTTGAACCACAACTATGATTGCATACACAGCATACAAATTTTGAAAACATTGTGACAAAAGGACAAATTGCTACAAAAAGCAATTTCTCCATTTGCCACATCTTGTCAACTATATAAATTATTTATTCTTTCATTCATTAAGATTTTCAAATTGTTTGCCTAGATGTTTTCAAAGTCGTTCTATACAGATTTGTTGAATGTGGGAAAGCGTTAATTGTAGTTTTACAGGAGTGGTGGGTGTGTAAGGACATAATATGCCAACCTTGAGGTAGAGTTCAGGGGCCACTCTCATATACAGATCCATGTTCAGGTCATTGTGATGTGTGATAAAGGGTTTGGCTGTGGCCCCACCGGGGATCATGTTCATCATTGGGGTCTCCACCTGTAATCAAAGATATATACCTTCAATTAATTTTAACCCTTTCATGCCAACACACATTTTGACGCATCTACAGCAGAAGACTATTGAAAACAAGCAACTTCTCCTTTTGCCACCATGTTTTCAACTCTATTCAATAGCAATAGAGTTATTTTTCAGAGATTTTCCATAGTTTTTTCTAAATGTTTTCAAAGTTGTCTGCTGTAGATGTGTTGTATGCGGGATAATTAACCCTTCCCTTGATAAAGAGGTCTTTTGTAAATATTCTGGTAGGAAAAAGGGGAAACTGCTTGAATTAATCATTCTCTCCTATACCCATTTTAATTTTTACCTCTGTATAGTCACTTGTCCTTCTGAAAACATTGAAGAAATTGCCACAATGTATTTAACTCTATCCAACAAATATACTTTCATTTATAGTTATTTTTCTATACTCTTTGCAAAATATTCCCTATGTCATCTGCTGCAGATTTGTTGCAACAAGTGGGAAAGGGTTAGGGTTAGGGTTAATTTTTCTTGATGTCAAAAAAAGAATTGCCCATAATGGGAAATATCTACTTTTGCTATAATGTTTTCAACTCTATTCAATAAACATTGATTTATAGACCTTTCCCATATTTTTGCTTATATGTTGTTGTATCTTCTTTAGCGGGTGAAAAATTCCATAGTAACAATTATTTTAATAAACTATACATTGAACTAAGAAGTTTTTATCTAAATCACAGTACCTCTAAAAATCCCATTTGGTCCATAAAACGCCGTAGATAATTCACGATTTTGGCTCTGACAATAAACTTACTCCTCGTCGTTTCATTTATGATCAGATCTAGGTACCTCTGTCTAAACCGGGTTTCCTGAAAATAAGAAAAATGAAAGAAAAGTTCCATGAAATCTGCAGCAGACGTCTTTGAACATATTTTGTCAAAAAATGGAAAATCTCAATAATTGAATGGATAACCAATTACTCAAAGTGGAAAACATTGTGGCAAAAGGAGAAATTGCTCATCATGAGCAATTTCTTCTTTGCCACAATGTTTTCAAAAAGTCATCCGTTTCAGAAAGCATCTATTTCAACTCTATTCAATAATGATCCTTTCAACTCGAGATTTACCATATTTTCAAATATATTACTAGCAGAGTTGTTGTATATACATTTATTATATGCCTGTACATTTTCCGGTGGAAATACATGCAGATTGACATGCGCAAATACACCACGACAGATTAAAATTCCGTATCTACATGCGGTGTAAATACAAGATTGTGACGTCAGACAGTGCGCGGAATACTTTCAGCGAGGTATCCCCAATAAACAATGTATTGAATCTGTATATTTAATAGTTTTTTCGCTCTTCATAGATCGTAGGTATATAATAAAAGGAATATTACGTTGCAGGAGCGATAAATGGGTACGTATTGCACGACTCGTAGCGTGGGAAAATCCATATCTTACTCGACCTTCGGTCTCGTAAGATATCGATTTTTCCACGCTACTTGTCGTGCAATACAAACCCTTTTATCGCTCCCGCAACGTAATATTCCGTATGTATTACTGTATGTGGGAACATGTTAAACATTGTGTTAACCCTTTCCCTCATATAGACGCTTTCTGACGCCTCTGCAGCAGACGGCTTTTTGAAAACATAGTGACAAAAGAAGAAATTGCACAAAACGTGCAATTTCTCCTTTTGCCACAATGTTTACCACTTTTTGTCATAGGTTATCCATTCAATTATGGAGTTTTCTATGTTTTGACAAAATACGTTCAAAGTCGTCTGCTGCAGAATTGTCATATGAGGGAAAGGGTTAACACAGAACTCCACAGAAGACAACAACAACATCTGTGACTAAATCTTGGGAGTGCAAACAAGTTAAAACCAACTAGTTTTACTTATAATGATTAAATGAATGCTTTCTTAATACATATTTATAAGTATTCTACAAAGGCAAATATTGAAAATCTTGATTATCAAACAATGTCATAATTTTAGAAAAATTGGCACAAGCTTTTCAAATATAATCGTAATACTAGAATTTTGCAAGGAAACAAATGTGTTGTCTACCAATATGACATTAAATGAAAGAATGACAGACGGACAGATATACAAACTTGATGTGTCAAAAAAGAAAGCGAAATGGACAGAAGTAGGAGAAGTGATCCTTATGCATCATCCTGATAAGGCAGCCAACACACAAAGAAGAAATGAGTAAACTTACCTTATTTGTGACTCCAAAATGTAATGAAGGTAACTGATGAAGACATGGGGATAACAGTTCTACTTTTACAGGTACAATGCTCAACTCTCCCTTCTTTGTTTTAGCTGTAGAAGAAATAGTACACATGTCTCCAAAACTACATATTTAACCCTTTCCCTCATACCACAATTCTGCAGCAGACGTCTTTGAACATATTTTGTCAAAAAGTAGAAAATCTCTTTAATTCAATGGATAAACTATGACAAAAAGTGGAAAACATTGTGGCAAATGAAGAAATTGCTTGTTTTGAGCAATTTCTTCTTTTGTCACTATGTTTTCAAAAAGCTGTCTGCTGCAGAGGCGTCAGAAAGTGTCTATATGAGGGAAAGGGTTAAACTTAACAATATTGCTGGTAAAGCTTTTGTAAAGAGTAATGTCCAAGTGATCCCTTTCCCATATAAAACAATTCTGCAGCAGACGACTTTGAAAACATAGTAACAAAAACCTGAAAAATCTCCATAAAAGATAGCTTAATAGTTAAATAAAGTTGAAAACAGTATGGTCAAATGTTTTCAAAAGTTGTCTGCTGCTATCGCGTAAAAACGTGTCTGCAGGTGGGAAAGGGCTAATTGAAATCAGACAAGAAGTTACATAGGACAATTCTAAAGTTTTGTCATTTTACCCCTATGGGTTTTTATAGCCAATCAATATGGTTTGTACAATTTTTATAATGGGTCGCATAAGGAAAACATCTGCCAAGATATCTTGAAATCATACCAGCTGCTACGGGAGCGAAGAATCTTTTACCTGATATAAACAAATTTTCACTATTTTTTTTTATACAGGTCTGCAAATGTCATTTTAGATAAAGGGTTAAACCTTTCCGACATAGAACAAGTCTGCAGCAGACAACTTTGAAAACATTGAGTCAAAATTTCAGGAACTCCATAAATGAAAGTATAATTATCGAATTAAAAACATATGAACAACAGCTCATTATGAGCAATTTATCCCGTTGCCAGTGTTTTCAAAAGTCGTCGGCTGCAAATTCTTCAAAATGCAAACGTGCAAAATAAAGACATACCCGGATATCCCTGGATACCCACTATATCTCCTCTCTTCACTTTTTCTACCATCTTTGCATACTCCTCTTCTGATGTGTAGTACCTGTTATAAATATAACCAACATTAACTATTCATCTCATATCATAGTTAACCCTTTCCCACATATAACCAACATTAACAACATTCATCTCATATCATAGTTAACCCTTTCCCACATATAACCAACATTAACTATTCATCTCATATCATAGTAAACCCTTTCCCACATATAAACAACATTAACTATTCATCTCATATCATAGTTAACCGTTTCCCACATATAACCAACATTAACTATTCATCTCATATCATAGTAAATCCTTTCCTACATATATCCAACATTAACTATTCATCTCATATCATAGTTAACCGTTTCCCACGTATAACAAATCCGCAGCACAAATGACTTTGAAAACATGTAGGCAAACATATGGAAAATTCCCACAAATGAAGGTATATTTATTGAAAAAAGTTGAAAACATCGTGGCAAAAGGAGAAATTGCTTGTTTTGAGCAATTTCTTCTTTCGTCACTATGTTCTCAAAAAGACGTCTGCTGCAGATGCGTCAGAAAGCGTCTACAAGTGGGAAAGGTTTAAACAGTGGTATGTGACAAATACAGTTTATAGTTTGTAATATTTGGATTTATTACATGCCTGTACATTTTCCGGTGGAAATACATGCAGATTGACATGCGCAAATACACCATGACAGATTGAAATTCCGTATCTACATGCGGTGTAAATACAAGATTGTGACGTCAGACAGTGCGCAGACTACTTTCAGCGAGGCTCCCGTTTTGAATCTGCGCTACGTAGTAAAATATGCAGACAACCAGTACTATTTAGGAAAATTGTTTCTATTGTATGTATCGAAAATCTAGCGTCAAATTTAATAAAACCCCGCAAATAAAGATTACCGTATATACTCGGTTATAAGTCGCACTTTTTTACCTTCAAAATCGAAAGTGAAGTGGGGGGAGCGACTTATAAGAGGGTCAAGCAAAAATTCAGAAAAAATTACCCTCCAATTCACCGATCGTCAAAAACTGTGCAGGCCGGTCATTGATAAAAAGGGCGACTTAAATGATGATTTAACAGAATAAATCAAGTTTGATTGAAAGAAACATATCTTATAGAATTGATTTGTTTATAAAAACAAACACTAGAAAAAATATATAACTTATGAATGTACATTTAAAAAGTCATTTGTTCCAAGTTATTGTTTCGATTTTAGCTCGATTGGAAGCCATTTTGAATTTTGTGAAAATATAAATTGCGGAGCTCAAGTCCAGATGCGTAAATATACAGACCATAATACTGTTTAAGTGTTACTAGGTCGTATGTCACTTTATATGTGATTGAAAAAATAATGTAATAAACTTTAATTTATATTTCAGGATAAAGTGTTGTTTTTATTTTAAACAAAAAGTCATTGATTTGTAACCCTTATTAACCCTTATTACCATATATTGAGGCTTCCCATCCGAATTTTGAAATGTTAACGCTAACTCAAAATTGCTTGCAATAAGCAATTTCTCCTTTATCCACGATGTTTCTTGCCTTGATGTTTTTCAACGTAGCCTTGTACATAATTGTTGCATGCGGGAAAGTGATAATTTGTCATTGTGTAGACACGTACACACGTAGCTGTCAAACTATCTTAATTAGAAAGTCCATGTTTGCAGAAGGTGATAAAAAGAAGCCATAATAATGGCCACGACAAGACCCATTTCACCGTGATTTTGGCCTGCATGGGTGATGGTACCAAATTAAACCATTAGAAAGCAAAAAACAAACACAGATCCAATTAAAGAGATAAAAAAGTCGGACCAAAATTGTCATAATTAATCCACAAACAATCCCAAGAGTACACACGGGGTGATTTAACACGGTCAATAATTGACGTTAAAGTGTATTAAGTAAAAACTGATAAACATGCAATTATCGGCTTTTACCACTGTGATACATCTGCAGTATTTGAGAGTCGTAACAAAGACAATAACTGTAGCTAAAGTGTATTAAATACAAACTGCTAACAATGCAATTATCGGTTTTTACCCACTCTAATACGTACACGTCTGCAGAATTTGACCTCGGGTAATTTTACATGTAACACCTTTAGCTTGATGATAATTTAAACCTGTGTGGTTTACACGCGACAGTTGTGTTAGAATTATTTGACTGTTAGAATTGAGGTCGCTGAACCGTGGATTTTTATTAAAAAGGGTGAACAAACTCCATAAACGAAAGCTATATTATCAAACAAAGGGGAAATTAGCAATGTTTTCAAAAGTTTTCAGCTGCCTCAGAAACATCATGGGAAAAGGACGAATTTAATCTGAGTTAGCAGATTATCACTGTATGCGAATTAATTTCAGTTATGCAACGCCGATTTTTCCCTCCATCTACCCTCTACCCCTTCAGTTAACCCTTTCCCGCATACAACAAATCTGCAGCAAACGACCTTGGAAACAAATTGACAATATCGGGAATAAACTCCATAAATGAGAGCTATATTACCATAGATAAAACAAAGGGTTAATCAAGACGAGTGTGTTTTCACATAACCTGGGGCCTTTTGTGACCGGACAAAACCGGTTTATGTATTCCCCAGTAAATCTCTTTAGATAAAACAAATTAAAACTAGTTGGACATCATTGTATGTTCAAATAATGTAAACAAAAAGCTGATGCTCGATCTTGATGACTTAAGGTTATATATCTCGCTTCTTATGATAGTAAAATCTATTTAGACTATAAATCAATGCTTACATAAAACTAATTGGACATTATATGAATGTTTTAAACAAAAAATCTGATGCTCGATCATGATGACTTGGGTTATATCTCGCTGCTTGTCATAGGGTTTTGACGTGAAAAAAATCAAAAATCTAACTGCGACTTATAAGAGGGTCAATCATCAAACCCTAGACTTTAGGCCTCGAAGTAGGGGGTGCGACTTATAGACGAGGGCGACTTATAACTGAGTATATACGGTATGTTGTAATTTTCTCCAACAAAACAATGGAAATTTAATTTGATAATGTTATTGGGCGTGACTTACGTATTAGCATACTTTCTAGGGGCGTGTCCTAAGTATTGTAGTAAATATTCATCCGCCATTCATCTTTCCATTTCAAGATTACAAAATTGTATCCCCAATAAAAAATATATTGAATCTGTATATTTGTTAGTTTCGTAGACTCGTAGCGTGGGAAAATCCATATCTTACTCGACCTTCGGTCTCGTAAGATATCGTTTTTTCCACGCTACTTATAGTGCAATACAAACCCTTTTAGCGCTCCCGCAACGTAATATTCCGTATATATCATCATAAGATACCTACAAATACAAAGCTATATAAGCCACAAAGTTGGGGCTGTTATAATAGCTTAGCATTTTTTTTCTTCATGCAATCACATAACATGTTATATAAGACCACGAAAAAAGTCTCAGGTAATAAGATTGATTGAATGGGGTTTAACGCTGTTTTCAACAATTTTTCAGTCATATCACGGCGACCAGTTCACCTACTCATGCGTTTCCTGGTTTCCCCACACCAGTACACCACACAACCTATTTTCCAAGCAACTGGCTACTTTTCCACATAGACTGTTAAACAGCCCATTGGTGAAAGACGAATGACGCAGGTCAGTGACTTTTGTCAAACGTCGGAAACAGGTAATAAGAATAAAGTAGCTTACTTTGCATTTGCCATGATCTGTATTTTGACAGCTTCTGCTCTCAAGTCATAAAAAACTAATTTGGCACCACTCTCTCTCCTTGAATGTATTCTTCCTAGAAATAGAAAAAAAAAATCAATTTTTCACTCCATACATTAGATTCTATGTTTGTTTGTTTGAATGGTTATTTCACGCTGCTTTCAGCAGAATTTCAGTCAAATCATGTGTTTCTTTAGTAAATCACCCATTATCCTGACACCAATGCATCAGTCATAACGCTTTACCCGCCTAGGAGGGAAGCCATTACTAAGATTTTCAGAGCCATTGGTATGACTTCATCAGGGATCAAACCCTGATATCTCATTCCCGAGGCGGCCACTCTAACCACTACACCATGGCAATGGTTACCTAAATTATATAAGTACTCACTGTAGCACAATTTGCTAACAAGATATAACATACCAACAAGAGGGCCATGATGACCCTTGGTTGGTCTCCTAAACAAGTCTGAATATTATTTTTACCCTTACCTTCTCCTACCTGCAGAAAGCTTTTACAAACATTGTGGCTGAAGGAGAAATTGCTTATGATGAGCAATTTCTCCTTCAGCCACGATGTTTTTAACTGTGTGCAGGGATGATAACAATTGAGATTAAGCAAACCCCATATACTTGCATCAACTTTTTAACTGTTGTTACAATCCAGAGTAATTTTTAACTTGCCTGCCACTGAAACTGTTTCCTTCCCCTCCATAACAGTGCCATTTTCAACATCTTTGTATTTGTCTATATACTCAACCAGAGACAGACTAACATGAAACTTGTGTGGATAGGGATTGGCATCCTCTTCCTTCAGCTTCTCGACTGCACGTGATCGTAATTTGAAATATTCCTGTAAATAAAGTGGAATTCAAAGTTTTAAAAGTTGATCTTTATTAATTAAGGTGCTCTTGTTCCATCTGCTAGCTAAGTTAGTAGCCACCCAGGCTGTCAATCCAGAGGTTGTATGTTTGAACCCGAGACGGGCTAACATTTTTAACGACGAATGACAAAAGTCAATATGACCAGCGTCATTTGTCATCCAATGGGCTAACAATCTATGGGGAAAAGAAGTCAGGTCTTGGTAAGACTGCTGTGTGGAGCACTTGTGTGAGAAATATATGGGTAGGTGAATTGGCTGTGATGACTGAAAATTGTTGAAAATGGCGTTAAACCCCAATCAATGAATCAATCAGACCATCTTTGAGCAGTGAAGACTTGTGTATTCGAATCAATGAATCAATCAGACCATCTTTGAGCAGTGAAGACTTGTTTATTCGAATCAATGAATCAATCAGACCATCTTTGAACAGTGAAGACTTGTTTATTCGAATCAATGAATCAATCAGACCATCTTTGAGCAGTGAAGACTTGTGTATTCCAGTGCACTGTCTCACCAGAGCCTTCTGTCAGAAGCCATTGATTTAACTTTTGGGGATTTTTATTTTGTAGACCAATTGGTATCACTTCCATACCCTTTTGGAACGAATGACAATTGGACTATTTGAGTTCAATCTACGTTTTTTCCATTATACATGTACAAGACAAGATAGATATCTGTAAAGTATTCCTGATAAAAATGTTATATACCTCTTATCAAATTTCCTTAGTTAACATCGTTAACTCAATTCTGATCTCATATGACACATTATATTATAACGTAATACATGAACTTACCATATACATGTATTGGTAAATTAAATGGTTTCTAAAATTCAATGCTGCTCAAAACAGTTTACATGTCAAAATGGCATAATATATATAGCTGCCTACCGGAATATGAATGTCATTCTACATGGTTGAATTCAAACCAGATATTATTTTGTTTTATATCCTAAAATAGTACAACAATTTAGCAGTGTGTTGCCATAAACATCATTATATGTACTGACCAGTAAAGATAACAATAACAAAGAAATAAAAAAGAATGTAATATTAAGAAAAATCTTGATATATAGCATACATTAGGATCAATATCCTCATCATTGACTTTGGCTTCCTTTGGCTGAGAGGCATCTTGTGGTGTTTTCTGTGCTACCCTTTCTGCCTTCTCCTTCAACTTCTTCTCCTCCTTCTGTTTACGCTTCTGCTCACTAAAACAACAGTACTCTATGTAGGTGATTGTTACAAAAACAGAATTATAACCTCACTAGGTACTAATTACTGTACGTAATTAACACCGAGATACAGGAGAATTTTTTCATCATGAGCAATTTCTGTTGTTGTCACAATGTTTTCAACTCTTTTAACTGATAGTGATAATACTTTTATTGACAAAACTTTTTCATATTTTGTTTTCAAAGTCAGCTGCGAATTTGCTGTATGTGGGAAAACGTCAAGGTTCATATCAGTTTACTACAAGAGTCATCTCTTATTAAAATAAGTGCAATTTTTGGAAACTTAACATTTTCCAGACGATTTTCAACACCTTTTCTGCAGACAACTTCCAAAAAATAATTTGAGAAAAGGAGAAAGTGCTAAAAAAAGTTATGTCTGCTCCTCCCATTATTCACTTTCCACTCTGAATTGAGCTTAAATTTCATAATTATACGTTATTTGCTCAAAGAAAACAATGATAAAAAGGAAATAATTTGCTTTACATAATACCATGTATATACACGAGAAAGATCAAAGGTCATAAACACTGTGTGGTTCAATTTTCATAATAAAAAGTTACACTTTCCATAGTTTCAATCTTTTTAACAGGTTTCACATCAGGCATTTTGTTTCTCAATATATTTTTTTCCATTTTGATGGATACTTCAAAATAATAAAATGCATTTATTTACGTCATTTACACCATTAACCAGGATTTTCATGAATTAATATGGTCAAATAACTTAGAAACAAAACATGTTTAAAAGATTTAAACTTCATGTTTAACCTCACAATGTTTAGTAAACACATTAAACTTTCTTGTAGTTTACAATAATAGATGACTTGTTAATTTTTTCCCATACTACAATTTTGTTTTGCTTCTAATCCCACCGGAAAACTTTTCATAAATTATAAAACAAATATTTTGTGTAATTTTTGATTTCGCAAGTCTTTGTACCTGTGTGCATGTAATTCAAGACCAATTTGAAATTTGCCTAAAGTTCTTTTGGATAAAGGAAAGTGTGCCAGGCAAAACCTTAAAGAAACCAATTTGAAACACACGATTTTAACTTTTAAAAGTAAATAATGACTGTCAACTGCAAGACGACAGTACAGAGAGAATTCCAATAATCACACAGAACCACAGAGTATTTATTGACCTTACCAATCTTTAAAGGAGGTATAAGATGGAGTTGACGAGAATGCCTTGATGGAAGCATTTACTACTGTAGAATGTGCAGATAAAGGTCTAGATGCTTTAAACCCTTGAACATTAGCAAGTGTGGTGACAACTATTCTTCCAGACGCGAAAAATAATCTCGGACACGCGAAATATAGAAACATTTTCATATACAGGATTGTTTATCTAAATTAATTCCAATAAGGATTGTGTTTAGGCAGCAACTTTTTCATCTTTCTCTGAAATAAAACAGTTTTAATAAGTTCTAAAAATGAGCGTCAAATACAAAAAATCCAACATTTATTATCCATTTACAAAGTTTGGATTGAATAGATAGAGATCAGCCAGCAAACCAGTCCATTCTGATTTGAATTAATCCAATCAAAATCACCAAAACCGGACTTGTTGTTTATTGTCAAAAGATTATAACATGTTTAACCCTTTCCCTTATAGAGAAACATTTTGAGGCATCTGGAGCAGCTGTCTATTGAAAACATTGTGACAATCATGAGAAACTTCTCCTCTTGTCACAATGTTTTCAACTTTATTCAATCATTCAACATTCATTTACAAACGTTTTCTTTTTTTGCCAATCTGCTGCAGATTTGTTGTATGTGGGAAAGGGTTAAAAATGTTGGTACAACGGTTTTGATTGAAGCCATCGATTTGCAGCTTATGTGCTGATGTTGATCTCCTGTACATAACATTTCTATATATTTAATTCCTTAATATGTAAAAGTGTGCCTACTTCTTGCTTATGTCGCTATCACAATTATCCTTACACTGCATTATTATTGTTTTAATATGCCGCCTCAGTTTGACAGTTATCCTTTTATTGAATGGACCAAAAGTGACAAGCGCTTATTTGGTGAATCCAGGACACAATTATTTCCGTCCCGAAGAACAAACGTAACTAAATAGAAGTCGAAATGAGAGGCCTCTATATACAATAAATCTTTGTTTACTGACGAAATTTGTGTATTGAAAATGATTGCGTCAGATGTCAACTTTCTGTTTCACAATATTTCAAATGCAATGTCAACAAAAGCTAACGATTGTTATAAAATATATGTTTACTCCTTTAGACAACAGACACTTCGCAAAAACTTAAATACCTTTGGAATTTTATTTTAACAATCGTTAAATACAATTAGAATGCCCATTTTCTTACTTTTTGCTTAGTTTTTGACTACCGGCTTCGACTGAGTCCGCCATTTTGCGACCACGTGTGTTGAATTTGGTGTATGTCTAAAACCGCTGCAGTAAACAATAGGCCGGCCTGTTGTGAGGAACATTTTCGCCCTTACCTGAAGAAATAATATAAAAAGTGTATATACGTTACGATATTAAATTTCTCAAAATAGATGTTCTACTTTATAAACATTCACATAACTTTGTGAATTCGCAGTCATGTATAGAACTTATTTCTGACAACCAAATCTACTTTATATAGACCAGGGTGACTATATATTACATTATCATTATAGTCACCCTGTATAGACCTAATAACACATCTTTGGTCTCTTCAAAATATGAAACAATTTTTATAAGAGCTCAATGAAACTCAATAGATAGATCTACCCACTTGGAAAATTACCCCAATTTATGCTTTAAGCATTATAGCATTATGATACATGTAACAAATAATGCTAATTAATATGTGTTGATATTTTTGAGTCCTAGCTAAAGTGTCTAATTTGGAGAAATAAGAGCAAACATTGTAAACATAAAACAACAAAAAACAGGCCATATTTTATGTAAAAAGCATTGAAGTTACGATTTTATTGATAAAATATCAGATAAAAGCCCTAGCCCCATATGGTTTATGAGAAAAGTAAAGTTAAACAAAATATTTAACCAATTTACTTTTTTCGAAACAAATCTTCCATTAGACATCTAGACAAAATATTGTAAACCTCTAAAGGTGTATCAATTGAAAACATAATGGAAAAGGAGAAATTTGTTCTTTCATAAAAATGTTTTCTAAAATTGTATGCTTCAGATGCATCAATATTCATTTGTCTGCAAGTGGGAACGAGTTTGGACATCTTTATTGAATTGGTAATTGGTGTTGCATTAGAAAGTCATCTGATAATGAGGAATGTTCCTAATTATAATGTCATAGCTTTAGAAGTTGATGAGAAAATGTTATCATATCTTATCCATGGTCAAAACCAAAGAAAAACAGAAATGCTTAACCCTTTCTTACAGGGATTTCTGATGCCTCTGTAGCAACGACTTTTGAAAATACTGTAGCAAAAGGAGAATTTGGTCATAATAAACTTGTAGACATTTTTCATAATTTTGGCTAAATGTTATCAACGTCATCTGCTGCTGATTTGTCGTATGTGAGAAAGAGTTTTAATGTTACATCTGCAAAATGGGAACTCTACTTGTGTGAAGTATCCAAGCTCGGTAGATGAATGACATGGAAATGATTTTCAAGGTCAGCGAGACCTGACCTTTCAGCTGTTCACACCAAAATGCAAGTTGTGGAGTGGTTAGCAAGGGAGATTTGGGGTCCTGGTTTCAATCCCTGCTAGCAGGTTATAGTGGGGTGTGTCCTTCAGCAAGGGACATTTCATAGCCTTGTAGTGGTTTGTCAAATTAAACTAGAATGGAGTGCTCTCCGGAGCACGTGTGTCACCTGCCGGGGCCTTGTCAGAAAATTTTAATTTTTGACAGAAAAGGGGCAATAACTCTGATATAAAAATATTTGGATTATCCCCCTTTTGTGAACCAATCACACACATTGATATAAACATTTGTCAGAAGTTTCAATGTAATCCTTTGAGTAGAAAAAAAGTTATTTGAAAACGTGACGAAGAAGTGTGACGAAAAAGTGTGACGGACAGACAGACGGACCGACGCCGGACAAAAAAAAAAGTAATCCCTAAGTGCCTACCATGCTACGCAGGTGACACAAAAACTTGAAAACGGTGTTAAACCTTCATTAAACAAACAAGAGGGCCATGATGGCCCTTGAATCGCTCACCTGATTTTTTATTTTTTTTTCACTTTAGCTATATAAGCCCTGCCCCCTGGCAGCCATAGTTTCCGACCAATCAACTTGGCTTGAAGGAATCTGATAGAGGGTCACCCTAGGAACATTTCTACAAAATTATTTGAAAATCGGCCAGATACTTTTGGAGGAGAAGATTTTTTAAGTTTTCACTATAGCCATATAATGCAAAATAGCCCTGCTCACTGGCGGCCATGTTTTTTGACCAATCAACATGGCTTGAAGGAATCTGAAGGTGGGTCATCCAAGGAACATTTCTACAAAATTATTTGAAAATCGGGCTGACACTTTTGGAGGAGAAGATTTTTTAAGTTTGCACTATAGCCATATAAGGCAAAATAGCCCCGCCCCCCTGGCGGCCGTGTTTTTCGACCAATCAACATGGCTTGAAGGAATCTGGTAGAGGGTCATCCAAGGAACATGTCTACAAAATTATTTGAAAATCTGCCAAGCAGTTTGGGAGATGAAGAATTTTGAAGTTTTTTTCATTTCGTTGCCATGGAAACCAGAATTCTGCATGGATCCCAAAAATTTGAAGGAATTCTGGTGAGGTCATTGAGAGGATGCTTTCTGTGAAGTTTCATCTCAATTGACCTACTGGTTACTGAGGAGAAGATGTTGAAGATATTTTAAATTTTCACTTTGGCCATATAAGGCAAAATAGCCCCGCCCCCTGGCGGCCATGTTTTTCGACTAATCAACATTGCTTGAAGGAATCTGATAGAGGGTCACCCAAGGAACATTTCTACAAAATTATTTGAAAATCGGCCTGACACTTATGGAGGAGAAGATTTTTTAAGTTTTCACTATAGCCATAAAAGGCAAAATAGCCCCGCCCCCTGGCGGCCATGTTTTTTGACCAATCAACATGGCTTGAAGGAATCTGATAGATGATCACCCAAGGAACATTTCTACAAAATTATTTGAAAATCGGCCTGACACTTCTGGTGGAGAAGATTTTTTAATTTGCACTATAGCCATATAAGGCAAAATAGCCCGCCCCCCCCCTGGCGGCCATGTTTTTCGACCAATCAACATGGCTTGAAGGAATCTGATAGAGGGTCACCCAAGGTACATTTCTACAAAATTATTTGAAAATCGGCCTTACACTTTCGGAGGAGAAGATTTTTTAAGTTTTCACTATAGCCATATAAGGTAAAATAGCCCCGCCCCCCCTGGCAGCCATGTTTTTCGACCAATCAATACGGCTTGAAGGAATCTGATAGAGGATCATCCAAGAAACATTTCTACAAAATTATTTGAAAATCTGCCAACCAGTTTGGGAGAAGAAGAATTTTGAAGTTTTTTTCGTTTCGTTGCCATGGAAACCAGAATTCTGCATGGATTCCAAAAATTTGAAGGAAATCTGGTGAGGTCATTGAGAGGATGCTTTCTGTGAAGTTTCATCCCAATTGACCCACTGGTTACTGAGGAGAAGAAGTTGACGCACGACGGACGACGGACGACGGACGCCGGACAAAAGGCGATCACAATAACTCACCTTGAGCAAAGCTCAGGTGAGCTAAAAACAAGAGGCCCAAGAGGGCCAGTATCGCTCCACGGCCATAAGGCACAAATAAAATCTCCAAACAGCCCTGCCCCGTGGTGGCTATTTTTTTTACCAACCACCATGGCTTAAAGGAATCTTGTAGAGTGTCACCAAAGGAATGTTTCTGCAAAATTATTTGAAAATATGCCTGACACTTTCGGAGGAGAAGATTTTTTAAGTTTTCACTATGGTCATATAAGTCAAAATAGCCCCGCCCTCTGGCGGCCATGTTTTTCATCCAATCAACATGGCTTGAAGGAATCTGATAGAGGGTCACCCAATGAACATTTCTACAAAATTATTTGAAAATCGGCTGAACACTTTCGGAGAAGAAGATGTTTTAAGTTTTCACTATAGCTATATAACGCAAAAAAGCCCCGCCCCCTGGCGGCCATGTTTTTCGCCCAATCAACATTTCTTGAAGGAATCTAATTAAGGTTCACACAAGGAACATTTCTACAAAATTATTTGAAAATCGGCCTGACACTTTTGGAGGAGAAGATTTTTTAAGTTTGCTCTTTAGCCATATAGGCAAAATAGCCCCGCCCTGTGACGGCCATGTTTTTTTACCAATCAACATGGCTTGAAGGAATCTGATAGAGGGTCACCCACGGAACATTTCTACATAATTATTTGAAAATCTGCTGAACACTTTTTGAGAAGAAGATTATTTAAGTTTTCACTATAGCTATATAAGGCAAAAAAGCCCCGCCCCCTGGCGGCCATGTTTTTCGCCCAATCAAAATTTCTTGAAGGAATCTAATAAAGGGTCACCCAAGGAACATTTCTACAAAATTATTTGAAAATCGGCCTGACACTTTCGGAGAAGAAGATTTTTTAAGTTCTCACTATTTTTTTCTTTCGGTTGCCATGGAAACCAGAATTTTGAATGGATCAAAAAAATTTGAAGGAATTTAGTAGAGGACATTGAGAGGATGCTTCCCATGAAGTTTCAACCAAATTGGCCAAGTGGTTAGGGAGAAGAAGTCGTTTAAAGGAAAAAGTTAACGCACGCACGCACGCACGCACGCACGCACGCACGCACGCACAACGGACAATTCGCCATGACATAAGCTCGACTGGCTTTCAGCCAGTGGAGCTAACAAGTGCAATAAAGATCTTTTTCCCCACAAGTCTTGTTCATAACATTTGTGAAATTTCATCATATTAGCTTCAATGATGATTAACATCATCATCATAGGTTCCCAAAATTGTTTCATTGCAGCTGCTTGTGGAAAAGAGAAATTGTAACATCTGGAAGTTTGGAGGTATAATTTAACCCTTTTCCACATACAGCGACTTTCTGACACCTCTGAAGGGGATTAATTTTAAAACATTGTGACAAATGGAGAAATTGCTCGCTTTCTCCTTTTGCCAATGTTTTAAACTCTATTCAATTATATTACAAACAAGCAAATTCATGAAATTTATATCCCCCGCTTGCAGGAAATATTGTAGGAATAAAGTCCGCCGAAAGTGACGATCGAACTTGGCCTAGCCCTTAAGGTATTTAACCTTGTTACCAAGTTTGAAAAAAAAACGGTTCACATTTGTGGCAGTTATTGCACTGAAACGGCAACAAATGACATTTTTGGTTAAATAAGGGGCCATAACTCCACAGAATAAAGTCCGCCGAAAGTGACGATCGAACTTGGCCTAGCCCTTAAGGCATTTAACCTTGTTACCAATTTTGAAAAAAAAATGTTCACATTTGTGGTAGTTATTGCACGGAAACGGACATTTTTTGTTAATTAAGGGGCCACAACTCCACCGAATAAAGTCCGCCGAAAGAAACGATCAAACTTGGCCTAGCCCTTAAGGCATTTTACCTTGTTACCAAGTTTGAAAAAAAAAAGGTTCACATTTGTGGTAGTTATTGCACGGAAACAGCAACAAACAACATTTTTTGTTAATTAAGGGGCCATAACTCCACCGAATAAAGTCCGCCGAAAGTGATATTCGAACTTGGCCTAGCCCTTAAGGCATTTAACGTTGTTACCAAGTTTGAAAAAAAAAGGTTCACATTTGTGGCAGTTATTGCACGGAAACAGCAAGAAACGACATTTTTTGTTAAATAAGGGGCCATAACTCCACCGAATAAAGTCCGCCGAAAGTGATATTCGAACTTGGCCTAGCCCTTAAGGCATTTAACGTTGTTACCAAGTTTGAAAAAAAAAGGTTCACATTTGTGGCAGTTATTGCACGGAAACGGCAAGAAACAACATATTTTGTTAAATAAGGGGCCATAACTCCACCAAATAAAGTCCGCCGAAAGTGATATTCGAACTTGGCCTAGCCGTTAAGGCATTTAACCTTGTTACCAAGTTTGAAAAGAAACGGTTCACATTTGCGGCAGTTATTGCACGGAAACGAAGTGTGACGGACGGACAGACGGACGGACGGACGGACGGACGGACAAACCGAAATTAATAACCCCCCTTTTTTTCTTCGAAAAAGCGGGGGATAAAAATGATTACATTTAACGAAATTTTTCATATATTTGCAAAAATGTTTTCAAAGTCGCCTGCTGCAGATTCGTTGTATTAAATTAAAATTTAAAGGTTAAATAGATAGTCAAAAACATTTTGGGCATCAGGAACAATAATTCACCTTTTCGACATTTTTGTTTTCAAAAGTTTTCTGCTGTAAGTGTCAAAAGTTGTTGTGTTGATTGATGGGTTAATTAACACAGTGAGTTTAGGTGGCTATTAAATGCAAAAGGATGGTAAAGAAATGATAAGGCAACAACTAATTATTAATAAAAATGTATTTTTTTAACAAAATATATTTGAAATAAACAATACAATTATGCATGAATTGTGTAGTTAGTTATACAGATACAAGTTCAACTGATAGGCCATTTTTAGACTCGTCAAAAAAATTAATCTGCAGAAACAAATAGAAAATTATCCCAAATGTAATATTTTGAGTTGGAAATATTTGGTGAAATAATGAAGATGGTTCACTTATTTCTCTGTTTACCAATGTTTTCAAAAGACTGCTACATACAAATATAAAAATCTATAATTTCATAAAAGTGGTTAAATATAACATAATATTTCATTTCACATGATACATGTAAAATGTTGTACATTTTATTTATAGCACCTTTTATTCGTCAGCCCGTACCCACTTAATGACGCATTTTGAAACATTTGCTGCAGATGACTTTTGACAACAAATGATGAACAATTTCTCTTTTTGCCACTATGTTTTCATTTTTATTCAATAATTATACTTCATTCATAGCTCTTCTTCATAATTTTTTCTAGAAGTCGACCACTGAAGAATTGTTGTATGTGCGATAGGTATATTGTCAGCAACAATACCTTGGAAAAAACACCTATGTTTTACGGCAAATGTACAATCACCATAGCCATTACTTGTATTAATGGTAACACGCTGGGTACATAAACCAAGAGGACTATAATGGACCTATATAGTTGATAGTTCACCTGATGTACCAGAATTTTTAACTGAGCCAAAATCTAGGCTATTAATGCATAAATAAGGAAAATCTAAGTTTTTCCTTTTTATCAGCTTTGACAGCCATTTGGTGCAACAGAGCGGAACTCTTTAAATTTATTTTGATAGAGTTCAGGTGAGCTAAAAACAGGACCGTTTTTCTAGATGATACAGTTAGTGCAAACTTTTTTTTGGATAATATATACTTTCTACTTTTCTCCCAACATCTTCAACTGGGTCCATAAAATTTATTTTATTGATTTTTCATTCCTCGTTTCAGATGTTATAAATTTGGTAGAGATGCCATACAAAATAGTGTCAGGTTAACCCTTTCCCTCATACGACAATTCTGCAGCAGACGACTTTGAACGTATTTTGTCAAAACATAGAAAATCTCCCTAATTGAATGGATAACCTATGACAAAAAGTGGAAAACATTGTGGCTAAAGGAGAAATTGCACGTTTTGTGCAATTTCTACTTTTGTCACTATGTTTTCAAAAAGCTGTCTGTTGCAGAGGCGTCAAAAAGCGTCTATATGAGGGAAAAGGTTAACCCTTTCCAATATGCAGACGACCTTTGACCTCATGAGCAATTTCTCCTTTGGCCACAATGATTTCAACTTTATTTTACAATTAAGCTATCTTTTATGGAGATTTTTTTCAGGTTTTTGTCACTATGTTTTCAAGGTTGTCTGCTACAGATTTGTTGTATGTGGAAAAGGGTTAATTAATCCATGACCTGATATGGCATTTTATAGTCGTCTGCTTGGAAAACATCAACACCATAAAAATTGGAAGACTATGATACTAGAGCTGAAAACATTATTCGAAAATGAGAAATTGTTCACTTCAAGCAATTCTTCTGTTTCCCCGGCAACGTTTTCAACTCCTCTCACTAATCTGTTGCCTCAGCACGAAACAGTTGTAAGTGGAAAACATTGTGTCAAAAGGAGAAATTGCACGTTTTGTGCAATTTCTTCTTTTGTCACTATGTTTTCTTCTTAACCCATTACTTCACATGGCTTTTCAGAGGTCGTCTGCTTTACAATCATCAGACGAACAGTTTCAACAATCTAGAAAACTGAAAGAACTATATTGATAAAGAGTTGAAAATATTGAAATAAAAGGTGAAATTGCTTGTTTTGAGCAATTTCACCTTTTATTGCAATGTTTTCTAAAGTCGTCTGCAACAGCAGGCGTCAAATGTCTTCTGTGTAAAGTAATTGGTTAAATCACATACAGTTACAGGCTAAACCATCAAATTGCACTTTCATTTATAGAGATTTTCTATATTTTTGCCTAGATGTTTGCAAAATCATCTGCTGTGAAGGTGTAAAATTACTCCTGTATCGGGTAAATGGTTAAATGACAGAAGAACGGCTGGGCTGTGTCACTTCACCAAGGTTAGGTTCTGACTCTGATCGGGAAACTTGTTTGACCAAACTGAAAGATATATTATTTGAATTAAGAGCATGAATAATACACATTAAACTCTTTCTCACTTGCAGACACATTTCGATGCATGTGCAGAAGAAAACTTTGGAAACATTTAGAAACAAGAGGCCCAAGAGGGCCAGTATCGCTCCACGGCCATAAGGCAAAAATAAAATCTCCAAACAGCCCTGCCCCGTGGTGGCTATTTTTTTTACCAACCACCATGGCTTAAAGGAATCTTGTAGAGTGTCACCAAAGGAATGTTTCTGCAAAATTATTTGAAAATATGCCTGATCGACACTTTCGGAGGAGAAGATTTTTTAAGTTTTCACTATGGTCATATAAGTCAAAATAGCCCCGCCCTCTGGCGGCCATGTTTTTCGACCAATCAACATGGCTTGAAGGAATCTGATAGAGGGTCACCCAATGAACATTTCTACAAAATTATTTGAAAATCGGCTGAACACTTTCGGAGAAGAAGATGTTTTAAGTTTTCACTATAGCTATATAACGCAAAAAAGCCCCGCCCCCTGGTGGCCATGTTTTTCGCCCAATCAACATTTCTTGAAGGAATCTAATTAAGGTTCACACAAGGAACATTTCTACAAAATTATTTGAAAATCGGCCTGACACTTTTGGAGGAGAAGATTTTTTAAGTTTGCTCTTTAGCCTTATAGGCAAAATAGCCCCGCCCTGTGACGGCAATGTTTTTTTACCAATCAACATGGCTTGAAGGAATCTGATAGAGGGTCACCCACGGAACATTTCTACATAATTATTTGAAAATCTGCTGAACACTTTTTGAGAAGAAGATTATTTAAGTTTTCACTATAGCTATATAAGGCAAAAAAGCCCCGCCCCTTGGCGGCCATGTTTTTCGCCCAATCAAAATTTCTTGAAGGAATCTAATAAAGGGTCACCCAAGGAACATTTCTACAAAATTATTTGAAAATCGGCCTAACACTTTCGGAGAAGAAGATTTTTTAAGTTCTCACTATTTTTTTCTTTCGGTTGCCATGGAAACCGGAATTTTGAATGGATCAAAAAAATTTGAAGGAATTTAGTAGAGGACATTGAGAGGATGCTTCCCATGAAGTTTCAACCAAATTGGCCAAGTGGTTAGGGAGAAGAAGTCGTTTAAAGGAAAAAGTTAATGCACGCACGCACGGACGCACGACGGACAATTCGCCATGACATAAGCTCGACTGGCTTTCAGCCAGTGGAGCTAAAAATGAGAAATCGCTCAAAAGGAGCATTTTTTTTTTTTTTTGTCACAATGTTTTCAACTGTGTTTAACAATCATTCTTTCAAGAAAGAGATTTTAATATTTTTGTCTAGACCTTTTCAAAGCAGATTTACTGTATGTGGGAAAGGGTTAACTGTCTGTCTTATTTGTCTGCCATCTGAATAAATCTATCATCAGAAATACTGGAAGTATAATTTTGCTATACTTGAAAACACAACGGAAACAAATAATCATTAAACTTTTACATCATTCTCTTTCCCCCTCATGGTTTTATGTAGTCTTTTCAAAGTCATCTACATCAGGTAAAGATTTAATCGCGATACTTTTCCCCCATTTCAGAACAGAGAAATATCTTTTAAGCAGGTGGATGTTCCAAGAACAAAGTGCTTTAACTCTTGTTAAAACAAGAAACACAAATGACCCCTTGCAGCAACAAACATATTTAAAATATCAATGGCAAGGTCATAACTCATAAGATAAAAAGTTTGGTTTAGCCGTGTTACAAGCAAAGCACAATCATGCCTAATATGAAGGCCCATTCTGTGATGTTATGGTCATTGTTAACATTTTCCCATCTACAGATGCTTTCTAATGCCTCTGCAGCAGACCCGGTCCCATCCCTAGTAATAACACATTCATTTATAGAAACTTTCCATATTTTCATCAAAACTTTTTTCAAAGACTTGCAGGTTAATTCTCTGTGAAAACTTTTGAGGGGGCATAAACCAAAATGTCCAAGATGGCCAAACTTTTGAAAGATTTGCATGTTTATTCTATGTCGGAAAGGGTTAAAGTACTTGCCAGAGAGAGAGAGAGCAAACACTATAAGCCCTTGAATAACCATGGGGCATAAACCAAAATGCCCAAGAGAGCCAGTATCGCTCCACTACTATTAAGCAAAAATGAATTTTTGTAAAAGAACACTTTGAAAGGTTTTTTAAGTTTGAGAGGATGCTACCTAACTGGCCCAGTGGATGAAGAGGAGAAGTTGTTTGAAGTCAAAAGTTGGCACACATATGCACGCACACACTTGCATCACAGACAATTGTCATAGGCTCGACAGGCTTTTCAGCCAGTGGAGTTATCCCTTTACCTCATATAGACGCTTTCTGACGCCCCTGCAGCAGACAGCTTTTTGAAAACATAGTGACAAAATAAGAAATTGCTCAAAACGAGCAATTTCTCCTTTTGCCACAATGTTTTCCACTTTTAGACATAGATTATCCATTCAATTATCGAGATTTTCTATTTTTTGACAAAATATGCAGTCGTCAGCTGCAGAATTGTCGTATAAGGGAAAGGGTTAAAAGTTATCACCTCAATATAAGCCATTTCTTCTGTTCCCATATTTCTCGCAATAGATAACTCTAAAAGACATTAAATAAGGAGATTAACAGCTAATCTCATCCTCTGAAGACAAACAGCTCAGCTTAACCCTTTCCCTCATACAACAATTCTGCAGCAGATGACTTTGAACGTATTTTGTCAACAAAATTTCCATAATTGAATGGATTACCTATAACAACAAGAGTTGTCGGAGGACAATATAGCTCGCCTATCAGGGCCATCGTCTATCAGGGCCTACTTCAGAACATTTATAGCATTAGGTAAAGTCACACAGTATCACCTATTGCAAGATAATACACCTTTTCAATACTTCCATGCAAATGTTAACCAAGTCCATACAGGCCTTTTAAATCTGTAAATTGGTTTATATACGATGTATGCCAATAGTGAACATAATACCGAAGACTTACAGTATCAGTATCAGATAAAACCACACACTATTATTTATTGCAAGATATCACAAATTTTCAATACTTGCATGCAAATCTTAACCTGGCAACGCTGATACCAACGCCATACAAGGTCCCCTAATGATCCTGAATAAGTGTGTGAAGTTTCAAAGCAACAGCATACACAGTGTCTGAGAAAAGGCCTTCCACGCAAAGGTTTGACCAAAATTCTAAGTCGAAAAAGGGGCACAATTCAGTCAAAATCCATTCCAGAGTTATGGGACTTGACATACAAGGTCCCCTAATGACCCTGAATAAGTGTGTGAAGTTTGAAAGCAACAGCATACACAGTGTCTGAGAAAAGGCCTTGCACGCAAAGGTTTGACCCAATTTCTAAGTCCAAAAAGGGGCACAATTCAGTCAAAATCCATTCCAGAGTTATGGGACTTGACATACAAGGTCCCCGAATGACCCTGAATAAGTGTGTGAAGTTTGAAAGCAACAGCATACACAGTGTCTGAGAAAAGGCCTTGCATGCAAAGGTTTGACCAAATTTCTAAGTCCAAAAAGGGGCACAATTCAGTCAAAATCCATTCCAGAGTTATGGGACTTGACATACAAGGTCCCCTAATGATCCTGAATAAGTGTGTGAAGTTTCAAAGCAACAGCATACACAGTGTCTGAGAAAAGGCCTTGCACGCAAAGGTTTGACCAAGCTGGCAACGCGGACGCCAACGCCAACGCCAACGCGGACGTGATAACATAAGCTCCCCTATTTCTTCGAATAGGCGAGCTAAAAAGTGGAAAACATTGTGGCAAAAGGAGAAATTGCACGTTTTGTGCAATTTCTTCTTTTCTCACTATGTTTTCTAAAAGTTTTCTGCTGCAGAGGCATCAGAAAACGTCTATATGAGGGAAAGGGTTAAATAAATAGTAACAAGTAACTGGATTGCAAGCAATACCATAGTCCCCTACCGGTTTGCACTAAGTCCAAAAAGGGGCATAACTCATTAAACAAGAGGCCCAAGAGGGCCAGTATCGCTCCACGGCCATAAGGCAAAAATAAAATCTCCAAACAGCCCTGCCCCGTGGTGGCTATTTTTTTTACCAACCACCATGGCTTAAAGGAATCTTGTAGAGTGTCACCAAAGGAATGTTTCTGCAAAATTATTTGAAAATATGCCTGACACTTTCGGAGGAGAAGATTTTTTAAGTTTTCACTATGGTCATATAAGTCAAAATAGCCCTGCCCTCTGGCGGCCATGTTTTTCGACCAATCAACATGGCTTGAAGGAATCTGATAGAGGATCACCCAATGAACATTTCTACAAAATTATTTGAAAATCGGCTGAACACTTTCGGAGAAGAAGATGTTTTAAGTTTTCACTATAGCTATATAACGCAAAAAAGCCCCGCCCCCTGGCGTCCATGTTTTTCGCCTAATCAACATTTCTTGAAGGAATCTAATTAAGGTTCACACAAGGAACATTTCTACAAAATTATTTGAAAATCGGCCTGACACTTTTGGAGGAGAAGATTTTTTAAGTTTGCTCTTTAGCCATATAGGCAAAATAGCCCCGCCCTGTGACGGCCATGTTTTTTTACCAATCAACATGGCTTGAAGGAATCTGATAGAGGGTCACCCACGGAACATTTCTACATAATTATTTGAAAATCTGCTGAACACTTTTTGAGAAGAAGATTATTTAAGTTTTCACTATAGCTATATAAGGCAAAAAAGCCCCGCCCCCTGGCGGCCATGTTTTTCGCCCAATCAAAATTTCTTGAAGGAATCTAATAAAGGGTCACCCAAGGAACATTTCTACAAAATTATTTGAAAATCGGCCTGACACTTTCGGAGAAGAAGATTTTTTAAGTTCTCACTATTTTTTTCTTTCGGTTGCCATGGAAACCAGAATTTTGAATGGATCAAAGAAATTTGAAGGAATTTAGTAGAGGACATTGAGAGGATGCTTCCCATGAAGTTTCAACCAAATTGGCCAAGTGGTTAGGGAGAAGAAGTCGTTTAAAGGAAAAAGTTAACGCACGCACGCACGCACGCACGCACAACGGACAATTCGCCATGACATAAGCTCGACTGGCTTTCAGCCAGTGGAGCTAAAAATTTACGAAATCCCAGGAAACGCGAACTTGATCTGTGACACATGATTACAAAGGCATATACAAAATTTCAGCTCAATACCTCAAAGCATGTAGAAAAAAAGTGCGGAAAACGAATATTCTAAGTCCAAAAAGGGGCATAACTCATTAAAAAATTGACGAAATCCCAGGAAACGCGAACTTGATCTGTGACACATGATTACAAAGGCATATACAAAATTTCAGCTCAATACCTCAAAGCATGTAGAAAAAAAGTGCGGAAAACTGATTTGCCGGACTGACTGACTGACGGACTGACTGACGGACGGAGTGCAAACCTAAGAGTCCCCTTCGGCACGCCGGTAGGGGACTAATAAATTACAAACCTCAATCTTTTATCTTCAGACATGAGACTTTCTTTACTGACAGACGTTGGCATTTGTCGTCTGTTCTTTGATCTGTAGGGGGCTGTCGGAGGGGGCATCCTCTCCTTATCTTTGGAAAACTAATGAAAAACGAAACCACATAAATTACAAATTTCAATAAGGAAAACGACATGTGATTAATGTGTCTCAAGTGACTGCTTAACCCTTTCCCTCATACGACAATTCTGCAGCAGACGACTTTGAACATATTTTGTAAAACAAGAGGGCCATGATGGCCCTGGAATCGCTCACCTGATTTTTTTTTTTTTTACTTTAGCTATATAAGCCCCGCCCCCTGGCGGCCATAGTTTCCGACCAATCAACTTGGCTTGAAGGAATCTGATAGAGGGTCACCCTAGGAACATTCCTACAAAATTATTTGAAAAATCGGCCTGACACTTTTGGAGAAGAAGATTTTTTTAAGTTTTCACAATAGCCATATAAGGCAAAATAGAACATTTCTACAAAATTATTTGCAAATCTGCCAACCAGTTTGGGAGAAGAAGAATTTTTAAGTTTTTTTCATTTCGTTGCCATGGAAACCAGAATTATGCATGGATCCCAAAAATTTGAAGGAAATCTGGTGAGGTAATTGAGAGGATGCTTTCTGTGAAGTTTCATCCCAATTGACCCACTGGTTACTGAGGAGAAGAAGTTGACGCACGACGCACAACGGACGCCGGACAAAAGGCAATCACAATAACTCACCTTGAGCAAAGCTCAGGTGAGCTAAAAATGGAAAATCCCCATAATTAAATGGATAACCTATGACTAAAAGTGGAAAACATTGTGTCAAAAGGAGAAATTGCTCGTTCTGAGCAATTTCTTATTTTGTCACAATGTTTTCAAAAAGCCGTCTGCTGCAGAGGCGGCAGAAAGCGCCTAACCTTTTTTTTAACATTATCTGATTCCCATCATTAATAATAATCCGTTCATTTTCGTTCCCTTTTTCCCCCCTAAATATACTTTCACTGAGCAAGTATGTAATGAGAGGCCCAAGAGGACAATATTGATTCACTGCAATTAAGCACAAATTGAATCACTTAACCCTTTCCCTCATACGACAATTCTGCAGCAGACGACTTTGAACATATATTGTCAAAAAATAGAAAACCTCTATAATTGAATGGATAACCTATGACTAAAAGTGGAAAACATTGTGTCAAAAGGAGAAATTGCTTGTTTTGAGCAATTTCTTCATTTGTCATTATTTTTTCAAAAAGTTGTCTGCTGCATAGGCGTCAGAAAGTGTCTATATGAGGGAAAGAGTTTAGTATTATAAAGAAAAAAGCCCGCCTACTGATGATTTTCAACATGGCTTGGAAGAATCTCGTAAGAGTCACCCAAGGACCATTTATACAAAATTATTTCACTGGCCTGAACCAAAATCTACTGGCCAGGGACTATAGGACCACTGCTTATTTCCCAGACTGTCAGTAAAGCTGAGTGTTTTGTTTTCAATAGAATATGAGTGTTTTAACCCTTTCCCTCATATAGACGCTTTCTGACGCCTCTGCAGCAGACAGCTTTTTAAAAACATAGTGACAAAAGAAGAAATTGCTCAAAACTAGCAATTTATTTAATCACTTACAGATCCCTTTCTGTGTGATACTGGAGAAGGTTCTGCACTGTTTCTGGGGGACACAGAGGGAGAGGACGTTGGAGTGACAAATCCACCACTTAGATCCTCGGAGGAACCCCAGCTGGAGCGAATCACTTTCTGTCTCAGGGCACTGGAGGAGGCTTGAATCAGGGACTTGATGGCACTACTTCTGTTACTCCGACGACCTCCCGAATTCCGCATAAACTGGTTACTGTCCGACTTTTCATATCCTGAATTATTATAGGAAAAATAGTAACTTTATATGTATAAACACAAATGTATGAACCCTTTACCACATATGATAATCTGCAGGCAGAAGACTTTGAAAACATTTACACAAAAATATTGGAAATCTCTGTCAATGAAAGTATAATTATCGAATAGAGTTGAAATCATTGCAGCAAAAGGAGAAATAGCTCATTATGAACAATTTCTCCTATTGCCATGATCTTTTCATAAGTTATCTCTAGCAGAGACGTCAAAAAGAGTCTGTATGTTGGAAAGGGTTAAAGGAAAGGAATTGGGTGTCTTACATGTTGAATCCCGCTTTTTTTGAAAAAAAACATGTCGCTCCAGTTGACATAAACCAAAATGAAGAATTACAGAAATGGCATGACATCCTTCCTGGCTAAAAGATTATCATGTCAGACTTCATGTTCATCGTTTCCAAGACAAGTCAAAGATAAGATGGTTATATCCTGAAGAAGGCATTTTTATCCTTTCCCACCTGCAGACACATTTTGACGGAATAGCAGCAGACGACTATTGAGAACATTGTGGCCAAAGGGGAAATAACTCATGATGAGCAATTTCCCCTTTGGCCACAATGTTGCCAACTTTATTTAACAAGTAAGCTATACATGTATAGATCTTTTATGCAGATTTTTTCAGGTTTTTGTCACTATATTTTCATCGTCGTCTGGTGCAGATTTGTCGTATGTGGGAAAGGGTTAACCAGTAATATTGAATAAATAAGTATTTTTATTGTCATGCATATCTAATTACATCCAGAACAGAACTTTAAAATATATAAATATACCTTTGAAGCAGAAGATTGTGGGAAAAGGAGAAGTTTCTCAAAACTATAATACCAATTTATGAGATTTTACTCTTTTTTTCTACATAAACAACATTCTTGAAAAATTATTTCACCATCAGTCTAGATGTTTAAAAGAAAGAGGATTTAGAAACAAGAGGGCCATGATGGCCCTATATCGCTCACCTGATTTAATAGAACTTCAATAGTTTTCAAAGTTTTTACTCTTTTTAGGCCAATACTTTTGGACAAGAAGATTTTTAAAGTTTTAACAATGCACATATAAGGAAAACAAGCTCCGCCCCCTGGCGGCCATGTTTTTCAACGGATCAAAAATATTTAAACAATCTTGGTAAAGGGTGCCCCAAGGAACATTTGTGCAAAATAATGTTTAAATCGGGCTAGTACTTTTGGACAAGAAGATTTTTAAAGTTTTAACAATGCACATATAAGGAAAACAAGCTCCGCCCCCTGGCCGCCAGGTTTTTCAACGGATTGGAAATATTTGTACAATCTTGGTAAAGGGTGCCCCAAGGAACATTTGTGCAAAATAATTTTTAAATCGGGCCAGTTCTTTTGGACAAGAAGATTGTTAAAGTTTTAACAATGCACATATAAGGAAAACTAGCTCCGCCCCCTGGCGGCCATGCTTTTCAACGGATCGGAAATATTTGAACAATCTTGGTAAAGGGTGCCCTAAGGAACATTTGTGCAAAATAATTTTCAAATTGGGTCAGTACTTTTGGACAAGAAGATTTTTAAAGTTTTAACAATGCACATATAAGGAAAACTAGCTCCGCCCCCCCCTGGCGGCCATGTTTTTCAACGCATCAAAAATATTTGAACAATCTTGGTAAAGGGTGCACCAAGGAACATTTGTGCAAAATTATTTTCAAATCGGCCCAGCACTTTTGGACAAGAAGATTTTACAAAGTTTTAACAATGCACATATAAGGAAAACAGGCTCCGCCCCCTGGCGGCCATGTTTTTCAACGGATTGGAAATATTTGAACAATCTTGGTAAAGAGTGTCCCAAGGAACATTTGTGCAAAATAATTTTCAAATCGGGCCAGTACTTTTGGAAAAGAAGATTTTTAAAGTTTTAACAATGCACATGTAAGGAAAACAAGCTCCACCCCTTGCGGCCATGTTTTTCAACGGATTGGAAATATTTGAACAATCTTGGTAGAGGGTACCTCAAGGAACATTTGTGCAAAATAATTTTCAAATCGTGCCAGTACTTTTGGACAAGAAGATTTTTTAAGATTTGGCAATTTTTCCCTTTTCTGATGCCGCAGCAACCAAAGTTCTACTTGGAATTAATTTCTTTGAACAACTTTGAAAGAGGACTACCTAAGGACCATTCCTGTGAAGTTATTTTGAAATCTGTTCATTGGTTTAGTAGGAGAAGTCATTTGTAGGAAATTGTTAACAGACGACGATGACGACGACGCCGGACGCCGGACGGTGAGTGATCACAAAAGCTCACCTTGCACTTCGTGCTTAGGTGAGCTTACAAGAGCACCGCGTACGGCACAGACGATCGACTAATAGAAAACAGAAAAAAAGCTGAGCTAAACAAAAAACCTTAACCGGACAACGACGCCGCTGCAGGCGCCGCCACCGACGACGACGCCAGGGTCATGACAATAGCTCTCGTTTTCTTCAAAAGTCGAGCTAAAAAGGAATTTAAGGAATTTTGTCAATAAGACTCAAGCATTATTATATAATTATTATATGCATAATTAAATGTGTTAGTTTTAATTACCTGCATTTGAGCTTAGACGACTCGATTGCAACAATTCTGAAACATAAAATATACCAAAAATAGTTAAAAACAAGCCCATTTTAAATCCTTCCCAAATAAATTTGTAATTTCAAGATATCTTTTGAAAACAATCTTGGAAACAGAGTAAGCAATTATATTTTTCAAATTTGTTTATTTCTTACTTCCATTCTTTTCTTCATCCGCTCTGAATCTTGAAGACTAAATATAGATTACAAGGTATCAGTTAACAGGTTAACCCTTTCCCACATACAACAAATCTGGAGCAGATGACTATAAAAACATGTAGCAAAATTATTGAAAAGTTAATAAAAAGTTAAGTAATTAAAAATACTATTATGAGCACTTTTCTCCTTTTGCCACGTTTTCAAAAGTGGTCATGTGCAGATGCGTCTAATAGCGTCTACACGTGGGATTGTGTAAACAACTTAACCCTTTCCCTCATATAGACGCTTTCTGACGCCTCTGCAGCAGACGGCTTTTTGAAAACATAGTGACAAAAGAAGAAATTGCACAGAACGTGCAATTTCTCCTTTTGCCACAATGTTTTCCACTTTTTGTCACAGGTTATCCATTCAATTATAGAGATTTTCTATGTTTTGACAAAATAATGTTCAAAGTCGTCTGCTGCTTAATTGTTGTATGAGGGAAAGGGTTAAGATCCCTCTTGAATAGATGACTTGGTGAAAACATTGCTTGAAGAGGGCAGCGAAAATGGATGCCATGGCTCCCATTAATTATCAAGCAAAATACAAGACAGAGCTATGGCCCTTCTTATTTATTCTAGAGTCAAAAATTATAATATATGACATTGTGAAACATGATTAGTGAGATAAAACAGCAAGGAAATATATTCACTGTCATATGCGATATATAAATATTTTCAACTTTATTTAACAATTAAGAGAGTTGTTGTATGAGGGAAAGGGTTAACTGTCATATGTGAAAGGGTAAAAACCAAGAATGGTGTTTGAGGGAACACATGTGTTAACTGCCAATACGCCAGTAAGTGAAAGCATGATGGACAGATAGACAGACGATGGAGAAGTGATCCCTTTGTGTCACACTGCCAAGACAAGCAACACAAACATCATCCTCGGTACCCATGCTATTTATAAAATATATGATACCCTGGGCAAAATGGCTAGCGAAACTTCGTAAAGCATTATGCACCATGATTTCCTCCGTAACTACACTGTAATTTTCGTATCGCATGAGGTTTGTGTCATGCGGCCAATTAAGCGGCTGCATTTCACCTCATAAATTATTCATGAGTACAGGATTTTTGCAGCCAATTTGCCCAGGGTATCATATATTTTATGAATATCCTGGGTACCGAGGATGTTTAAACATATGTACAAAATAGAAAAAATATATAAGTTGTGGTAAAATTAACAGTTTATTTAACCCTTTCTCACTTGCAAATGCATTAAAATGAGGAGTTTCGGATAAATTGTGGCAAAAGGAGAAATTGCTCATCCCTTTTGCCAAATTTTTTCATCTTGATCCAATAAGGACTCTTTCATTAATAGAGATTTTCCATATTTTTGCCTTGATGTTTTCAAATCCTCTGCTTCAGATCTGATGTATGCGAGAAAGGATTAATCTATCATAGCCCTCCCTGACAATGTATGAAAGGTTGGCGTACACAGAAATAATATATAGAATTAATCAGTCACATGACTACCACAGTCCAATCAGTAGATAGAATACATGGTATGCCATTTATTTTGTCATGCAATATTGTAAACAAGTATAATATGTATAACTAGGAGTAACATAAATCATTCCAGTTTTAGGGTTGAATACGATAACAGTATTTCCATGCAAAATACATACAAGAACCCGTAATTAACCCTCTCTCACATACAACAAACTTGCAGCAGTGGAAATTGTGAATAAATGAAAGTTTGTTTATTTAATGGTATTGAAAACATTGTGAAAAAAGAAGAAATTGCTCATCATGAGCAATTTCTCCTTCTGACATAATGTTTTCAAAAGTTGCCTGCTTTGGATTAGTCATGATGTGTCTGCAAGTGGGAAAGGGTTAATACATATTGAGCCACACTCTAGGAACACAAACCAGAAGGCATTTACAATCAATGAAGATCCAGAATATCTACGCGGTCTAATATGACTGCTAACAGATTGCCAATTGGCAAATATTGTCCAATTGGTTCAGATTATGAAAATCTTTATCTACATTCATGCATTAACCCTTTCCCTCATATAGACGCTTTCTGACGCCTCTGCAGGAGACGGCTATTTGAAAACAAAGTGACAAAAGAAGAAATTGCACAAAACGTGCAATTTCTCCTTTTGCCACAATGTTTTCCACTTTTAGTCATAGGTTATCCATTCAATTATAGAGATTTTCCATATTTTGACAAAATATGTTCAAAGTCGTCTGCTGCAGAATTGTCGTATGAGGAAAAGGGTTAAAGCAGACGGCGTTTTGAAAACATAGTGACAAAAGAAGAAATTGCACAAAACGTGCAATTTCTCCTTTTGCCACAATGTTTTCCACTTTTAGTCATAGGTTATCCATTCAATTATAGAGATTTTCCATATTTTGACAAAATATGTTCAAAGTCGTCTGCTGCAGAATTGTCGTATGAGGGAAAGGGTTAATTAGGTTTGCTATCCTAGACCACTGTTTATGATATCCCTTTCCCACATACAGACGCTCTCTGATGTCTCTGAATCTGACATTTGAAAACATTGTGACAAAATTAGCACTTACTCCTTTTGCAACAATGTTTTCAACTCTTTTTTTGTGCATTTAACTCTCGTTTATTGAGATTTTGCACATTTTTGCCATGATGTTTTCAATGTCGTCATCTGAACATTAGCTGTATGTGGGAAAGGGAGATGTACTGTATAATGTACAGACAGAGGCAAGACAAGATTTCTACTTTTTCTGAACTAGGCAAGAAAACACTGAAAATATCTAAGATTTAGGAGCATCATAATGGAAAAAGTTAATTAAATAACCCTTTCCCACCTGCAGACGTATTCTGACGCAATAGCAGCAGATGACTTTTTAAAACATTGTTGCCTAAGGTGAAGTTTCTCCTTTGGCCACAATGTTTTCAAATTTATTTAACAATTAAGCTATCTTTAATGGAGATTTTTCAGGTTTTTCTCACTATGTTTTCAAAGACGTCTGCTGCAGATTTGTTGTATGTGGGAAAGAGTTAATTCAACAGAATTCTTGAAATATTACAAAGAAATTGGTCATAATAGCCCTGCATCACCAATAAAAGTCCCTGTTACCCTTTCCCACAAGGTCATGCAGATACATTTTGACACGCAGTATACAACTTGAAAACATCATAGAAACAAGAGGCCCATGAGGGCCTATGCTCTACTGGTATGGTTCTTTGGTCATTTTCAATCCAGAGCATGTATGTATAGTGAAGATCGGATAGTAAATGGAGGCTCTTTTGTGTTCACAAGCTGTATTATAGCAATTTTTACAATTTCATGGGCCATAATCCAGTCTTGGCGGATCTGGCTGGTTTTCAAAAGGAACCAAGCTCTCGTCAATATTTAACTACTATCTAAGTTTGGTGAAGATCAGATAGTAAATAGAGCCTCTATTGTGTTCACATGCTCAATTATAGCAATTTGAACAATTTCAAGGGCCATTATCCAGTCTTGCATGGGCGGATCTGGCTGGTTTTCGAAAGGAACCGAGCTCTCATGGATATCTAACTACTGTATAAGTTTGGTTGAGATACAATCAAAAGTGAAGACTGTATCGTGTAAACAAGCTCTTTTATAGCAATTTTGACCATTTCAAGGGCCATAATCCAGTCATGCATAGGCAGATCTGGCTGGTTTTCGAAAGGAACTGAGCTCTCATGGATATCTAACTACTGTATAAGTTTGGTTGAGATACAATCAAAAGTGAAGACTATCGTGTTAACAAGCTCTTTTATAGCAATTTTGACCATTTCAAGGGCCATAATCCAGTCATGCATGGGCGGATCTGGCTGGTTTTCGAAAGGAACCGAGCTCTCATGGATATCTAACTACTGTATACGTTTGGTTGAGATACAATCAAAAGTGAAGACTATCGTGTTAACAAGCTCTTTTATAGCAATTTTGACCATTTCAAGGGCCATAATCCAGTCATGCATGGGCAGATCTGGCTGGTTTTCGAAAGGAACCAAGCTCTCATGGATATCTAACTACTGTATACGTTTGGTTGAGATACAATCAAAAGTGAAGACTATCGTGTAAACAAGCTCTTTTATAGCAATTTTGACCATTTCAAGGGCCATAATCCAGTCATGCATTGGCAGATCTGGCTGGTTTTCGAAAGGAACCGAGCTCTCATGAATATCTAACTACTGTATAAGTTTGGTTGAGATACAATCAAAAGTGAAGACTGTATCGTGTTAACAAGCTCTTTTATAGCAATTTTTACCATTTCAAGGGCCATAATCCAGTCATGCACAGGCGGATCTGGCTGGTTTTCGAAAGGAACCGAGCTCTCATGGATATCTAACTACTGTATAAGTTTGGTTGAGAAGACTGTATCGTGTTAACAAGAAATTGTTTACGGACGGACGGACGGACAGACAGACGCACGCACGCACAGACAAATCACCACGACATAAGCCCTTCTGGCCTTTGGCCAGTAGAGCTAAAAAGAGAAATTGCTCACAATGAAAAAGAAAAGTTTCTCCTCTTGCCACAATGTTTTCAACGCTAATTACTAATTTTACTTTCATGTAGGATTTCCAAAGTTTTAGCTTTGATGCTTTCAAATTCATCTGATGCTTTCAAATTCATCTGATGTTTTCAAATTCATCTGATGCAGATTTGTTGAATGCGAGGAAGGGTTTAAATACATGCATATCCAAACTTTCTTTTATGAATAAATTTCACTTCAAGGGAAATAATGAAGGCTGCTCAATGAGAACTTATTGATTAAAAATATTAACTGATTGTTCTGATTTCTTTCTGTAGGTATGATGTGATAGCTCAGTCAGTAGGGACATGAACGATCAATTCATGGGTCATGAATTCGAACCCCAATGTTTGACTGAAATGTTTTCTATACGGCTGGAAGGACAGTTGTGTAGAGTACAGGTGCTTGAAAACCAGGGTTAGGGGATATTACTTAACAAGACATAGCAATATATGCCACAAAAACAAGATTTCCAATATGTGACTCTATCATTAATGTTTACGGTTTTAAAGTTAAAACTTAATTTGTTTCAACTAAATGAAGTCTGTTATCAGGAAAAGTTACTGTAACTAAACTTTTTAGTTTTGTAATTGTTATTCAATAAAAAAACAAAAAACATAAGGAATATTTTACCCTTTTACCAGAAAAGGAAAAAATTTGATATTTTGAATATATTGTGAAAAAAGAAGAAATGTATCTAACAAGTAATTTCTTCTATTTCAAACCCAAATGAAAATAAGCATCTATTTTTTCTAGTATGATTACATTTTTCCTACGATGTTTTGAAAGCAGAAGACTCATCATAAAATATTTAACCCTTTCCTACATACAAAATATCTGCAGCAGACGACTTTAAAAATGACTACTAAAAAATATGGAAAATCTTTATTATTGTAGGTATAATTACTAAAATAATTTGAAAACTTTGTGGCTAAAGGAGAAATTGCTTGTTTTGAGCAATTTCTCCTTTTGTCACAATGTTTTCAAAGGTCGTCTGCTGCAGATGCGTCAAAATGCGTCTATAGGTGGGAAAGGGTTAAAACTAAAAGCACACAGAGGTTTAAAAAAGACAGTTCAACATAACCACAACCCTTTTCCACATATACACTTTATGACGCCTCTGCAGTAGAAGACTTTTAAAACATTGTGACAAAAGGAGAAATTGATCGTAATGAGTGATTTATCCTTTTTGCAAAAATGTTTTCCAATTTATTAAATACTTGCTCTTTCATTTATAAGAGAGTTTCCATATTTTTATTTAAGTATTTTCAGAGTCATCTGCTGCAGGAAAGGGTTGAAAAGGGTTGAACAATAATCAAAACAGGAAAAAGTTGCATACAAATTTACATTATGTCACATCAATAAATAAACCTTAAGATAGTCTAGTCCATCTAAAGCACATACATTTGAAAGGTAAACAATTCTCTGAATACATATCAAACTCCAAAAATCTGTATCACCCTAAGTAAGTAGCACTTGAGTTACCTCCCATACTTTCAAAATGTCCATTCACTAACTTATTACTGCTCATTCCAAAAGTATTTGGATTTATAAATCAAAATATGTATCTTCTGTTATTATTTTCATCCGTTGTTATTTTCACCCAATGTTCCTACTGTAGACTGTTAACTCTTTCCCACATACAACAAATCTGCAGCAGGCGACTTTGAAAACATCTTGGCAAAAACTGTTGAAAACTCTTAAAATTCCTGAAAAATTATTAAGACTGTCCTGTTTTGACACCAATTTTTTAAAAGTCATCTGCTGCAGAGATGTCTGTAGGCGGGAAAGAGTTAAAACCAGAACAAAAATTAGCTGCAGTAGGAACACATCATGTGTTGTCTACCAGGGTGTCATTTAGTAAAAACATGAAGATGGGCAGATGATAGAGAAGTTATTCCTATGAAAGAGAGATACAACATTCACTACCACACAAACTAGAACTGTCACTGAAGATGATAAATACCCCTAAACAGCACCTTGACCTACACCATAACTTAATAAGTAAAAGGGCCATAACTCTGTAAATTAACATGTTAATAAATGGTCTCTTTGTTTATCTACAATATGTGATGGATAAATTGTTTCATGCAAACTTAAAATATAAATCAAATAATCTTAATTCAAAAGATCTGTAATATAATAGTTCCACTATAAAGAACCACAGATAGAGTCTGATATTGTCCTACCTACCTCAATTATTCTGTAGTACAGTAGCCGGTATTTGATTTTCAATTTTCTCATTAACCGTTTCCCACATATAGAGGTTTTCTGATGCCTGTGCAGCAGTCGACTTTTGAAAACATTGTGTAGAACTTTTTTCAGTAATTATACCAACAATTATAGAGATTTTCCATATTACTTTTTACATTTTATGACATTTTAAAAGTTGTCTGCTGCATATTTGGTGGTTATGGGAAAGGGTTCACAGGTGCCCGTCTCGTTTAAAATCTAAAAATAGCATTTTACTATATATTGACAATATATAGTAAAATGCTATTTTTAGATTTTAAACGAGACGGGCACCTGTGAAAGGGTTAAGAGGTATCCACCATGAAAAAATTCTTAAGTGGAAGTTTTATTCAAAGTTTCGCGGAACATGAATGTATGATTTTCCAACAGATTTAAAAACAAAGTGGTAAAAGGATAAATGGCTCATAACAAGCAATCAAGTTAGCCATTTTCCTTTCAATATATATTCAATTGTGTCTTTAAATGTTACAACTTTTTCCAAAGATGTTTTCAAAGCAGACGACTCTTACAATATTATTGAAATGAGGTAAACAGTTAAATCTCCTATCATAGCACCAACACCAGAATATCCAATAAGCTCCAGTCATATTCCATCCTAGATATCAAACCCTTGCCCTCATAGAGATGATTTTTGGACAGAAAACTTCTTTGTTTTCTGACGCCTCTGCGGCAGAGTTTTTTTTAAAATCATAGTGACAAACGAAGAAATTGCTCATAACGAGTAATTACTCCTTTTGCCACAAAATGTTCAAATTTTAGTCATAGGTTATCGATTAAATTATAGAGATTTTCTATTAAAATATGTTCAAAGTCGTCTGCTGCAAAATTGTCGTAAGAGGGAAAGGGTAAGTGGAGAAATTGTTAAAAAACGAACTACCGGTACTAAACTTTCTGGCATTTCCTATTTTGTTTCATACTCTAGGGGCTTCATGCAAAACCGTCGTAGCTACATCTAGTTACAACCATTTTGTGTGAAGCCAGCACACATTTTGTCAGTGCAGCCACTTCTAAAACTGAAATAAATTTGATGCTTCAGAAGCAGACGGTATTTTGAATCATTGTGGCAAAATGAAAAATGATCATCATGAGCAATTTCTACTTTTGTCACAATGATTTCAACTCAATACTTTCACTTTAAGGAATCTTCAATACTTTTGTCTAGACGTTCACAAAGTTGTCTGCAGATTTGTTTGTTTTGTGGGAAAGGGTTAAAAAGATTTGAGATACGAGATGGTGTGGTTTGGGTATGGGTATTAACCTCAAAGTGCACCAGTTAGGGTGATACGAGTGAAATACGCAACTATAATATGGTACTCACCATTTTACCCTAATCCTAGAGGTACTGCCACCTTTACCTCATTCCCAGATAAGTTTTGCAAATAAAAGTATAGCAGTGTTCAGATGGTGAAACAATTCTTATTGGTAATAACACGAAAACAAGATGCCTATACGACTGACCTGAGTGACATTTATATGAATGCCTATAATATATCTGGTTTGTTAACCATTTCCTACCTACAGACGCATTTTGATGCATCTGCAGCAGACGACTTTTCAAAACATCGTGACAACAGGAGAAATTGCTCAAAACAAGCAATTTTTCAATTTGCCACAATGTTTTCAACTTTCTTCAGTAATTATACCTACAATTATAGAGAATTTGCCATATTTTTTAGTAGAAATTTTAAGTCTTCTGCTGCAGTTTTGCTGTATGAGGGAAAGTGTTAACAAGATAGTTTGCCCTTTGCCACAATATTGTCAAATGTTATCTGATGCAAATGCCGCACTATGTGTAAACACATGAGAAAGGGTTAATCTTTGTGGAAAAAAGGGAAAACCCTGCTCATAATATGTGATTTCTCCTTTTCCAACAATGTTTCCAACTTCATATCAATCCATATCTCATATCAATCAAAAGTTTTGATGTAGGAGATTTTCAGAGCAGATGACAGTATTACAAACGTCATATCAGGTCCACCGCTAGGGCTCTGCTGTCTGGATATGAAATAGATGTAGTTAAGACAAACAAACATGTCACAGATGATAAATTCTATATTTCAAAATGTACAACTTCAATAATAACAAGTTCTAATGGAAATACATATATAATAATAGACTTTTTATACTCATTAATATTAATACCATAACAGCAACAACTGAACAAAATTATCAATTTCAAGAAAAATACAAAAAACAATTTTATTATCTTTCTTTAAAACCTTTCCCTCATGCATACATCTTTAATTACCTTGGTAGTGGTCAACTTTAGAAAACATTGTGGAAAAAGAAGAAATTGCTTCAAATGTGCTATTTCTCCTTTTTTCCAGCAATGTCTTTAACTCTTGTTTCAAATTCTCTTGTTTCCCCAAATTTATAGATGTAAATATTTTCGAAGCTGATGAATTTTAATTAACATGTGATATCAGTGAAATAAAAACTTGTATCAGTTGTAGATGACTTTTGAAAGCACATATTTATATATTTTTTTTTTTATTTTTTAAACATTTAATCAATTTAATTGATTTATTCATTGGAGTTTTATGCCGCTTTCAACATCATTTCAATTATATCACGGCGACAGTTCACTTATTCATTATCCCTGGGTAAACAAACCAGTACTAGGCAAGAAAATGTGTCTTGCCCAAGGGCACTCAACCATGACCGTAGTGCCGTGACTGGGGATCGAACCCCAGTCACACTCGGTTTCGAAATCCCCAACGCTAATCACTCGACCATAGCGGATTCCTACATTTAATCAACTCAACACACTTAACCCTTTCCCTCATACAGTAATTCTGCAGCAGACGACTTTGAACATATTTTGTCAAAAAATAGAAAATCTCCATAATTGAATGGATAACCTATGACAAAAAGTGGAAAACATTGTGGCAAAAGGAGAAATTGCACGTTTAGTGCAATTTCTTCTTTTGTCACTATGTTTTCAAAAAGCTGTCTGCTGCAGAGGCGTCAGAAAGGGTTAAAAAATAAAAACAGGGAAGATTTCATCTGGATAGGACATTGAAGCAAAAAATACATCAGTTAAAAAATATAATCATAAGCCGTTCAGCCAAAGCAGGATTTGAGCAGATTCCAGAAATCTAAGATTGACAATATTAGGGTTCATGCAAGAATAATACGGGAGAACCTTTACCAAATCATTACAGATTTTGTCACTTTTTTTTAATTCTTAAAATTATACCCGATTATCATTTTCATGGTTGTCATTAGCTGTAAATAATGTTTAAGTTCTAACAGAATAAACATCTGCATTTAAGTCAACCTTTTGCCCCCTAAAACAAATCTGCAGCAGACATCTTTGAAAACATCTAGACAGAAAATATGGAAATACACTTTGAAATTAGACAAGAAGATTTTTAAACAAAATTAAATAGCAATGTATTTTTCAGCTTCATGAAATTAACTTTGCTATCCAAATGTCTATCAGTAAGCTTAATAGGTAGAATGCGTGCTTGACAGAGACTTAACCCTTTCCCATTTGTAGACGCATTTTGACGCATCTGAAAACATTGCTCAAAATGAGCAATTTCTACTTTTGCCACAATATTTTTCATTCAATACTTGTAATTTTTCTTTCAGTTATTGAGAACTTTCATAGTTTTGCCGAGATGTTTTCAAAGTTGTCTGCTGCAGATTTGTTATATGTGGGAAAGCAATAATCAGATAAGGAGTTTATTACCTTGTCGAAATGTATGGGAGGTGATAGGCCTCTAAGATTTATTTAGTTTTATTAGGATTTTACGCCACTTTCAACATTATTTAAGTTATATCGCGGCGACATCGCAGTTCACATATTCATGATCCCTGGGTAGACAAACCGGTACTAGGCTAGGAAATGTGCCTTGCCCAGGTCTTTAAGATTAACATTGATCAAGTACAAACACTATTTATGGGGTAAATCTATCTACCTACATATACTTAATACAATATGCTAAAATTTAGTTTACATGTACAATATATTTAACCCTTTCCCTCATATAGACTCTTTCTGAGGCCTCTGCAGCAGATGGCTTTTTGAAAACAGTAACAAAAGAAGAAATTGCTCAAAACGAGCAATTTTTCCTTTAGCCACAATTTTTCCACTTTTATTCATAGGTAATCCATTCAATTATAGAGATTTTCTATTTTTTGACAAAATATGTTCAAAGTCGTCTGCTGCAGACTTGTTGTATGAGGGGAAGGGTTAACTCTTTGCTATATACGACAAATCTGCAGCAGGCAATTTTGAAAAACACCTTGGTATGAATATGGAATATAAATGAAAGTATTATTATTAAACAGAGCTACAAACATTGTGATAAAAGGAAATAATTGCTTATCATCCTTTCAAGAAGTGTCTTCTGCAGATTCGTCAAATTGCATCTGCAAGTGGGAAAAGGATAAAATGTGTTGTTAAACTACTTATCCGATACACTTTAGGTGCCATCTACTTTGAAAAAACATTTAAGGAAAAGAGTTTAACATCATTATAATGCAGAGTTGTTGAAAACATTGTGTGAAAAGAAATGGTGCTCATTTGGAGCAATTTGTCTTTGTCCCACAACATTTTCAATAGTCATCTGCTGCAGAAGGCATCAGAAGTTGTCTGTATCAGGGTATGGTTCAACCTTCTATTTGTATTTAACCCATTCCCTCATACGATAATTCTGCAGCAGACGACTTTGAACGTATTTTGTCAAAACATAGAAAATCTCCATAATTGAATGGATAACCTATGACAAAAAGTGGAAAACATTGTGGCAAAAGGAGAAATTGCACGTTCTGTGCAATTTCTTCTTTTGTCACTATGTTTTCAAAAAGCCATCTGCTGCAGCGTCTATATGAGGGAAGGGTTAAAACTACTTATTGGGGAGGTACATGTACGTGGTTACACCAGCTATCAATACACATGTTTGTAAAATAACTATTCTGAATGAGAATTGGCTACTTTTCCCATCTGTTATTTGTTGAACCAATCCATAACATGAGAAATCCACCTTGCTTTTCCATAAATAAAGAGGATTATCCTCAGAAATAATAATGGGAAGGCAAACAAAAAGGATATTTCCATTTCATATGACTGAATGAGCTAACTTTGCAGAGCAGAGAGTTTGTTTGAATGGTTTGAATGGTGCTTTAACCCTTTCCCTCATATAGACGCTTTCTGATGCTTCTGCAGCAGACAGCTTTTTGAAAACATAGTGACAAAAAAAGAAATTGCTCAAAACAAGCAAGTTCTCCTTTTGACACATAGGTTATCCATTCAATTATAGAGATTTTCAATTTTTTGACAAAATATGTTCAGTCGTCTGCTGCAAAATTGTGGCAAAAGGAAAAATTGTTTGTTTGAGCAATTTCTCCTTTTGTAACCATGTTTTTAAAAGTTTAACACTTTCCCACATACAACAAATCTGCAGCAGAGGACTTTGAAAACAACAATACAAAAATGATCAAAAAACATCTAAATAAATGAGACTTTAACCATCGAATAGAGTTGAAAACATTGTGGCAAAAGGAAATATTGCTCATTATGAGCAATTTCTGCTTTTGACAAAATGTTTTAAAATGTTGTTTGCTTCAGAGGCATCAGAAAGGTTCTATATGTGGGAAAGGGTTAACTACATGAATCATTGACCAGACTAATAACCAGATACCATTCTCATTGAATTCATACACACAAACAAAAATCTAGAAGTTCAAGCAATACCATAAGAAAGTAATAAATAGTCATTTGTACATCTTTAAATAAATAGGATTTACTTTCAGATTGTACAGGTCCTGTAATTTGTGATCAAACTTCTAAGAAAATACATAAAGAATATTTGTATGATGTCAAACAAAATATATAAGCACTCCTGTCACATGCAATCTTCTCTCAAATATGTATTTCATGGGTGTGTTCCCGGAACGTCGACTCAATTTAATCCCTAGCTGGTCGGTAGAGCGGATCGGGGGGACCATTAGAGGGTAAAATTATGTGACAGGTATTGGTTTATAAATATAAATAAGACTGATGCAGATTTTAAATTTGATTTATGCATAAACAAGAAATATATACATGCAAAATTTAAAACATTTGAGAAAACTGATTTCTTTTTTAATTTAATAATGCAGAATTTCCTAAGAATGCGAAATTTGAAACATTTGAGAAAAGTGTAACCTGTACAAGTTGATATTTTGCTGCACTTATCTTTTTTTTTTTTTTTTGATCTTTGTCAGCACTATTAAGTAAAATATTAGAAAACAGCATATCAATTATAATCACACGAACACACTGAGATGCAGAATCCGCATAAGCCATCAACTCAAGAACACCAGTTTCATACCTCTCTTTCAGGATACTTAATCTACGATCAATAGGCTGGTAGCGCTTTGCACGAGGGCGAGTTGATCCACCGACAGCTCTCTGTGTTAACCCAAAATCATTTGCGTTCTAAATGTCTTTGAACATGTGGATGGCTGTAAATAAGTTTGGGTTGGAGTGTTGTGTCATTTTCTTAAGTTTGCTGTGCCAGACGTCGATGTTGATGTTGTTCGTAGTGTTTTTGTGTGCCAAAGTGGTTCCACATCGGTATGTTGCCTTCTACCCATTGTTCGGCAACGTTGTCTGTGAATGGTTCTGTGAGTTCCATTAGATCGGCCTCGTCTCTGTCTTCTAGTGTCTAATCAGAAGTCTTCTATCTTGTCTAAGGGAAGCAGAATTTCTGCACGTCGGACGAGTGTCTTTACATCTTCGTTTTCTCTATATGGAATCTGGAGATCGTTTGCTTGTGCTCTTCGCCAAATACACTGGGTAAAATGGAAGAAACACCTCTTTGTCTGTAAAAATTGTGGGAATTGGTTTAATTTCTTCTGCGCAGCGCCAAGATATCTTACTCATGATCTGTTTGTCAACGATGTTGGAGTGGTCTGCTGGGTATGTCGGTATGTCGTCGAATGTAGACAGGAAAGCTTGGTAACCTCGTTCGACACATCTCCAGAACATCTTGTCTTCTCTCCTAGAGTTTACGCGATAAATGTATCCGTCAAATGTCAAGTTATGAGCCCCTTTTCTGCTGATGATGTACTGAACGTTCAGCTGTGAGTTTGCAATGATTGAATATGACTAAGTGAGTGTTGGATTGTTTCATCATTTCATTTATACGTAAGTTATTCATATGTTTATAACGGTTTGAACTAAATTTACATCAATTAAGTAACAGAACAGTTTATTTTTGTGTTACAGAAAAAAGATCGAAGGCACAGTTTTTAATTAATTTGTTCAACAGAGACCTTGACAGTTGGAAATTAATTACTTACTACTAGAAAACCATACCTTAACGATAGAAAGAAAAAAACTTAATTGTAACATGCATTTAAATTGTAATTATTCTGATCAATTACCGTCTATCCTTCAGATAAATTTACAGTATGAACTGAATTAATAATGTTAAAAAGTTATTCATTTAATGCGTGCATCCTTAAAATCAAATAGATTAATTTATGGTATGTATAGTTCTATACCCCTTTAGGTACCCCCTAATCCAGGATTAGTGAAAGGTGTTAAGCGGAACGAGTCGACGTTCCGGGAACAAACCATTTCATGAATGTCAAAGCTTGATGAAGATAACAAACATTCTCCTTCAAATTGAAGCCAATGGCAGCCGGACCAGTATAAAACCCATACTACCAGGATGCAAAGCTTTTAATAAAAAGGTAAGCTCAGAACAGCTCTGCAGTATAAAAATAGCAATATGGCCCTCTTGTATCAAATCTGTTGATTATTATAGACTCTTCAACAATAATTTGATATACTGGAATGATAACTTTACAAGTTTCAAAGTATGAGTCCTCAGGACTCAAACACTGATTGTCAAGGGAGTCCCAACAGAAAACAATGAGTCCCTTGTACAATTATATCATAACAAATTATGAGTCGCATTGATTCTAAAACTTTACTAATTATGCGTCCCTGATAAGTACTGTGAGAACAGGACTTGCGACTCGCAGGTAACAAAATCACTGATACTGTGTTGACTGCACTTAACTGAAAGCATTTGATGAAAATAATTATCTGAACAACATTATGAAAGAGTAACTTGCTTCAGTAGCCTTTTACGTCACTTCCAACATTATTTCATTCATATCACGGCATTTCCTATTTACCAGTATTAACGGTATGATTTAGCCTGACACAGATTCATCAGGAGCAATGCTTTGTTTTATTGGGGTTTGACACCGTTTTCAACATTATTTCAGTTATATCACCGAGACAGTTCACTTATTCATACTCCCTGGGTAAACAAACCAGTTCTAGGCTAGAAAATGTGGCTTGCCAAATGGCACTCCACCATGTCGTGCCGCGACTGGGGATCGAACCTGGGACGCCCTGTTTCAAATCCCCGATGCTAACATCTAGACCATGGCAGATTCCTCAGGAGCAATGCAATCTGACCCTGCAACCCTGTGGGCCAAGGAGAGAAGCCATTACTACCATGTTTGGTATGAACCATCTGGGGATTGAACTCTGATCTCCTGTTTTTAAGGTGGACGCTTTAACAACTACATCATGGAGACATTCATTATCCCTTTCCATCATACAGATACCTTTTCATCCCCCTGCCGAAGACGAGATTTGAAAACATTGAGGTAAAAGGGGGAAATAGCTTGTTATGGGCAATTTCTCCTTTTGCCATAATGTTTCAACTTTAATCACTAATTGTTCTTTCATTTATAGAGAATTTCCATATATTTGACTAAATTATTTCAAAGTCATCTGCTGCAGATTTGCTGTATGTGGGCAAAGGTTTACCTTTGACCTTCACCTTCAAGTGAACAGAGAAATTAAACATAGTGACAAAAGAAGAAATTATTCAAAACGAGCAATTTCTCCTTTTGCCACCATGTTTTCCACTTTTAGTCATAGGTAATCCATTCAATTAAAGAGATTTTCTATTTTTTGACAAAATATGTTCAAAGTCGTCTGCTGCAGAATTGTTGTATGAGGGAAAGGGCTTATGGACAATTGACCCCGTTTCCACATTGTTTTGGAAAGGCACCATCTGCTGCACATAATAACAATTTGTAACATCTTCTGTATTTCCATTCATTGATTTGATTCTGTATAACCATTTAACCATAATATCTAAGATAAAACACACATGTCAAAATACATGCACATGATCAGTATCAGTAGCATCAACATAACTTTAAGAATCATCATCTGATACAAGAGGGCCTCTTTTTAAACCCTTATTTAACCTGCCCACCACACTCTCATTTCACCATCTACAAGTCAGAACCAAGCAAACACATGATTAATTCCAATAGAAATATGTCCACCAATAACCCCTTATGCTGTTATGGAATCATTAGCTTTGACCCCATACTAAGTTTAAAAATAATATGTCTGGGAAATTTGAAGATCACTTAACCCTTTCCCTCATATAGACGCTTTCTGCCGCCTCTGCAGCAGACGGCTTTTTGAAAACATAGTGACAAAAGAAGAAATTGCACAGAATGTGCAATTTCACCTTTTGCCACAATGTTTTCCACTTTTTGTCATAGGTTATCCATTCAATTATGGAGATTTTCTATGTTTTGACAAAATACGTTCAAAGTCATCTGCTGCAGAATTGTCGTATGAGAGAAAGGGTTATGGAATAAAGAGGAAAATGTTGTGAGAAAATGAGAAATTTGCTTTCTTATGTCTCTGAAGGAGTCTACGTTTGAAAAACATTTTGGCAAAAGAAGTAATTTCAATTTCTCCTTTTGCCACTATCTTTTCAACTCTATTTAATAATTACAATTTCAACATTTTTAACCAGATGTTTTCAAAGTTGTCTGCTGCAGTTTTGTTGTATGTGGGAAAGGGCTAATGGACAATTGACCCTGTTTCCACATTGTTTTGGAAAGGCACCATCTGCTGCACATACAGTACAGCTCACGCGGAAAACGCGTTTTCCGCGATCCCACGATGGACAAATATTTTTCATCGCGGATAATCAACGCAATTCAACCTATATGATCACCGCAATACCGCCTACGGGCTAATTATATCACCGCGATTGACATGTCGTCGATTCGAGCTTCTTATCTATTCTTATCTATTTTGAAATCACCGCGATTCCACCGCAATATTTACCTGTAAAAATGTTATACTTTTATTAAAAAGTTGTTTCTTCCCGATTATGTACATGTACACGTTTATTGACGAATTGTGATTATTTTATGACACAACTTGCTAAAATTCATTCCATTTCAGCAAATTATTCGAAAAACAGTGGAAGATTGTGTTTGTTTACGATAAAGTCAAGTTTCGTAATAGAAAATGGCGGACATCGGATATACGTTTATCGTACATATGGTTATCTCACATTTTTTAGTAAGAGAGAAATATTGTTAAATTACAATACATGTACATATACATTGTATATATATCTTTGAATTTTGTATATACAGTACATGTACTTGAATCTCTTAATAAAGACAGATTGTTGATTTTTGAGCTTTTCTTATCAACTTAATAAATAAATTATCCAATTGTAATATTGTTGAAAATGATAAATTTTCATTTTAACGCAATGTGTTGATACAGAGTAGAAACAGAGTAGAATTTATTTTACATGTAGTTATGTATTGCACTTTATTATGAAGCAACTTGTCGTAAAGCTCAGTAACGTCAATTAGTTTAAAAAAATACAGGCTTATATGTAGAAGTGGTTTATCAGCGTGCGTGCTAATCCAAACACATAAACAACAATACGCCTGACCCGACTTTTCTTGACTAGCGCACAAAATATCCCTTCTAAATGTGAACACTGAATTTCAATTGACATACGCAAGTTGAAGACAAGCGTAAATCGTCATCAAATCAGATTATATAGCGTAATGGATTTAAGTGTCCGCCCCCGAAAATAATTGCTTAATTTGTATGAAAACATGTATAGATGAGAGAAACACATTTTAATTTGTTTGCGTCACCTTAATTTACAAGTATTTTTATGAGTAAAACATGCCAAATAATGAGACTTTTTTTATTTATTTATTTATTTATTAGTTTTTGGTTGTTTAATTAAATCCGGGACTAACATGGGCGCTTCACACTTCTTTGTGTGCAAAGTTTGTTTTTGTTATTCAGCCGACTTTGAAACAGGTTTTAAAGAAATAATTTATAGGCGATTAAGAATGAACAATGCATTGGTAATTGTGGTGATTGACAATGGAATTACGGAATTTATTAGTGAGATTTAAAGTAAGCTACACATCTTTCAGGCAGAATTAACAGTTTTATTATCACGTAGTTGTATCGTTTACAGAATACATCAAGTTTAGGGGAATTGTAATGACGAATTTTAATGAATTAAGTTGTTACGCATATATGCTGCTTTATAGTTAGTACTGATTTATAATCATTATCCTCTTCAACAACATTTATTAGTACTGTAATGAAATAAAAATTAAAAATTAAAAAAAAACTCCCAGCAAAACGGCGAGAAAAAGCTTATCTATTCAAAAAAATATCACCGCGATTCCGCGATGGTTCCACCGCAACTCCACGATGATCGGTTTTATCAACCCCCTGGGGTTATCTTGTTGCGTCCGCGATGGACATAAAAACAAATCGCGGTGATGGGTGGAATTCCACCCACCTTCGCGGACCAAAATATTTGTCCGCGTTGAGATTTGTCCGCGGTGGCTCGCGGACGATGCGTTTTCCGCGTGAGCTGTACTGTAATAACAATTTGTAACAACTTCTTTATTTCCATTCATTGATTTGATTCTGTATATCCATTTCCCACCTATAGACGCATTTTGACGCATCTGCTGCAGACGACTTTTGAAAACATAGTGACAAAAGGAGAAATTGCTCAAAACAAGCAATTTTACCTTTTGTCACAATGTTTTCAACTTTTTTCATTAATTATACCTACAATTATAGAGAATTTCCATATTTTTTAGTAAACATTTTCAAAGTCATCTGCTGCAGTTTGCTTTATGTGGGAAAGGGATATATAATGGTTATACCCCCAGATGAATGTATGTGACTGTGCATGTAAGTTTTTGAAAATATTTCAATACCACGGGAACATACAATCACCCTTTCACATATACAAATAATCTGCAGTAGTCAACAAAGAAACATCAAGGCAAAAATATGTATGATCTCTATAAACAACAATTTAATAATTGAATAGATTTAAAAACATTGTGGCAAACGGAGAAAATATCCTATCATGAGCAATTTCTTCTTTTTTTTCACAATGTTTTCAAAAGTTGTCTGCTGCAGATGCGTGATTCTTGCTAGTTGGATAAACAATATACACCAGAATATTAATTATTTTATAGTTTTGTGAAAATTATTTGTTTTGTGATATTTGTTTCTTACAGTGGGAAACAAAGAGGTGCTGACACAATCATATAAAAATATTGTGAACACTTAGAACAAAAAAAAAGTATGGTGACAAAATCGCAATTCCTATTTTTCATGTCTTTCGCATTAAAAAGAGTGCTGTTTACAAGTGGGGACTGCTGAACATCCATGAAATTGTTTCACATAATATCTTAGCAATACAATGTACATTAAACCTTTCCCCCATACGACAATTCTGCAGCAGACGACTTTAAATATATTTTGTCAAAACATAGAAAATCTCCATAATTGAATGGATAATCTTTGACAAAAAGTGGAAAACATTGTGGCAAAAGGAGAAATTGCATGTTTTGTGCAATTTCTTCTTTTGTCACTATGTTTTCAAAAAGCTGTCTGCTGCTGAGGCCTCAGAAAGCGTCTATATGAGGGAAAGGGTTAAACCTTTCCATCATAAAGACGCTTTCCGACGCCTCTGCAGCAGACGGTATTTTTATTTTGAGCAATTTTTCCTTTTGCCACAATGTGTTCCACTTTTAGTCATAGGTTATCCATTCAATTATAGAGATTTTCTATTTTTTGGCGAAATATGTTTAAAGTCATCTGCTGCAGAATTATCGTATGAGGAAAAGGGTTAACACATTTGATTTGAGACTGCCCTTTCCTTAGAACTAGAACTGGTTAGTTGCCAAGGGATCACCAAGGGATCAGGGATAAGCGTCTTGTCAAAGCAACATAATTGAAATACTGATATTGAATCCTTATATTATGAAATTTTAAAAAAAAAGGTACAAAATAACGGATTGCAATTTCTTTTCATTGTTGAAATCGAGGGCTTGGCGTGAAACGATTGTAACTGAAAGCCTATTTTGAAGACCCTGGTTTAGGGGCAATTTTGACCCCTTTGTAAACAATGCCAATTTAGGGTTCTGAGCAATTGCACCTAAATTTCCATTGTTTACCAAGAAAAGTGTTTTAACGGTTACAAAGACTTTATGGCGACGTGATTAACCTTGGTAAAAAAATACAAATTTTTGTTACAACTCTTTCACGCCAAGCCCTCGGAATGAGTCATGAGTTATTCTGCTAGTTAGACAAAGTTAGAGTGTGAATAATAAACTCTTTTCTACCAGGAAAAAGGTAATTATATTATATTATAAAGACAAATAATGTGTACAGTTGTATAATATTGTCATTCAACTAAACTAGCCACTACTACATGTTGTCAGACTGGTTCTCATGTAGGGTTTCTGTCACATCATCATTAATCCTTTCTCTGATAAAGACACCTTTTGACACCTCTGCAGCTGAAGACTTTCTATAACAATGTGGAAGAAAGAGAATCGCTCTAAACAAGCAATGCCTCCTATTCCGACTGTTTTCAACTTTGTATCCATATCATATTTTATAAATTAGTTTTTGTGATGTTCCTATTTATAACTCAGCTATTTGTTAGCAAGGGACTGTTAACTGCTTCCCACATGCGGACGCTATATGACGCCTCTGCAACAGACGACTTTTGAAAACATTGTTGCAAAAGTATAAATTGCTTATGATGAGCAATTTCTCCTTTTGCCATAATGTTTTCTACTTTGTATATTGAACCTTCATTTATAGAGAGTTTCCATATTTTTGAGAGATGTTTTAACCCTTTCCCTCATATAGATGCTTTCTGATGCCTCTGCAGCAGACCGCTTTTTGAAAACATAGTGACAAAAGAAGAAATTGCCCAAAACGAGCAATTTCTTCTTTTGCCACAATGTTTTCCACTTTTAGTCATAGGTTATCCATTCAATCATAGAGATTTTCTATGTTTTGACAAAATATGTTCAAAGTCGTCTGCTGCAGAACTGTTGTATGAGGGAAAGGGTTTATAAGTTGTGTGCTGCAGATTTGTTGTATGTGGGAAAGGGCTTACATATTGTATCAGGTAAAAGTGAAAACCCATAACCTGATACATGTACACAAGTTACAGATTCTTCCTAATCAATCCTTTCTTGAAACTTCAAATATGCAGACACATTTCGATGCAAAAGCAGCAGATGACTTATGAAAACATTGTGGCCAAAGGTGAAATTGCTCAATTTCTCCTTTGACCTCAATGTTTTCAACTTTATTAAACAATTAAGCTGTCTTTTATGTAGATTTTTTAGGTTTTTGTCACTGTTTTCAAAGTCGTCTGCTGCAGATTTGCTGTATGTCGGAAAAGTTTAAACTTCAAATTTGCAGCTAACAGCTTTGACAATATTTAGTCAAAACTTTTGAAATTCTCTTAAACTGAATGTACAATTATCGAATAAATTGAAAATACATGAATTGGCAAAGGGAGAAATTACTCATGATGAGCAATTTCTCTTTTTGCTATATTTTCAACAGTTAGCTGCTGTAAATGCATCTGCATGCACAGGCGCCAGTCTTGTTTAAAATTGTCAATATATAGTAAAATGCTATTTTTAGATTTTAAACGAGACTGGCACCTGTGTCTGCATGTGGGGAGGCATTAAAAATGTTCTGAGGAAAATGATGGCAAATCTGTACAAATACCAGAATGCTTTTGAATGTAATCGCAAAAAAGTTAGCATAATTGAGAAATTACTCATCATTAGCAAGATCTCCCCGAATGACATCAGCTCTAGAGTAGTGAAAAGATGTCTGATTCACAGAAAGAGTTGGATCTATCCTTTTATAAATATAATTGAAACTTTTAATGTGGAATTCAGTGACTAAATTGGTTTTCTTCAAATAATCTTTTTTAATAATAATTCAAATTATCATTTTTAACAATTCAAATGTTTCTTTTACATATATATTTAGTAGGGATGGGAACAAATATTCGAATACTGTTTTCGAATAAGAATATTCGTTTTTAGTTTACGATTTTTTTTTAAGAAATAAAACAAGAGGGCCAAGATGGCCCTAAATCGATCACCTAATTGATAGTAAATTAGTAGCAAATATTTAACTGCAAATATCTGGAAAATTTTATCAGGGAGTGCAAATGAAACTGAAAGGAGTGGACACTTCTCAAGAAACAGCTTATCAGTAAAGGCCATTTATATCTTGAAATCTAACAAGAACATTAATAAGAATGGAATTATAAAGTTTTTGTCATTTTGCACCTTTCCTGATGCCGCCTTGCTGCCCTGTTTTTCAACGAAATCAATATGGCTTCAACAGTTTATTTAGAGGGTCACTTAAGAAACATTTCTACCAAATTATCTTGCAATAGCACAAGTAGATTATGGAGGAAAAGGATTTTAAAATTTGGGTATTTTTCTCACTTTCTGATGCCGCAGCAACCAAAGTTCTCAATGAAATTTAAATCTTTGAACAATTTTGAAAGAGGACCACCAAAGGAACATTCTTGTGATGTTTTGTGGAAATTGGTCTATTGGAATGGTAGGAGTTGGTTGTCATTTGTAGCTAAAAGTTCAATTTACCCTTTTTGTGATGACGCCTGGTTGATATGATTGTGTAACCAATCAAAATGGCTTACGCAAATTAAATAGAGGATCATTACAGTAAGATTCGTATTATATTTTCTTAAAATCAGACAAACACTTTCATAAAAATGGAATTTTCAAATTTTGTCATTTTGCCCCTTTTCTGATGCCGCCTGACTGCCATGTTTTTCGACCAATCAGTATGGCTTGAACAATTTTTATAGAGGGTCACCCAAGGAACATTTCTACCAAATTATATTTGAATCTGACAGGCAGATTCGGAGGAGAAGATTTTTAAAGTTTTGACATTTTGTCCCCTTTCTGATGCCGCAGATACCAAAGTTCTCAATGGAATTTTAATCTTTGAACAATTTTGAAAGAGGACCACCAAAGGAACATTCCTGTGATGTTTTGTGGTAATTGGTCTATTGGAATGGTAGGAGATGGTTGTCATTTGTAGCTAAAAGTTCAATTTACCCCTTTTGTGATGACGCCTGGTTGCTATGATTGTGTAACCAATCAAAACGGCTTAAACAAATTAAATAGAGGATCATTACAGTAAGATTCATGTTATATTTTCTTAAAATCAGACAAGCATTTGCATAAAAATGGAATTTTCAAATTTTGTCATTTTGCCCCTTTTTTGATGCCACCTGACTGCCATGTTTTTCAACCAATCAGTATGGCTATCAGACAAGCACTTTTATAAGGATGCTTTATTAAAGTATTGTCATTTTGCCCCTTTTTTGATGCCGCCTGACTGCCATGTTTTTCGACCAATCAGTATGGCTTGAACAATTTTTATAGAGGGTCACCAAAGTTCTCAATGGAATTTAAATCTTTGAACAATTTTGAAAGAGGACCACCAAAGGAACATTCCTGTGATGTTTGGTGAAAATTGTTCTTGCGGTTCAGGAGGAGATGATGTTTAAAGCTAAAAGTTAACGCCGGACGACAGACGACGGACGACGGACGACGGACACAGAGTGATCAGAATAGCTCACCTTGAGCCTTTGGCTCTAGGTGATCTAAAAAAGTGACCAAAAATTATTAGTAAGATTCTGACAGAGGTCGCGAGTTGGAGCTAATCATGATTAAGGGAGAAGTGATAAAGAGTGTGTATGTTTTGTTTGGTTTTTTTTTACAACGTATGTCAAACCTCAACTATCAATTATAAAATTGATTATTGTCACGAGTACGTTTACCCGAGTTCTTATCATGTGTAACCAGACATCACCTTGACGACCGGTTTGTTCGATATGTTTTAATAAACACATATGTATAAACGGTGACAGTCTGCATAAAGTGAAAGACATGTTCCATAACACCCTCCCAGCTTAACCAAAACCTAGACGATGTTTACATCATAGACAGCTATTGTAACATTTGAATAAATCATATTTAACATAGCAGTATGTCTCAAAAGTATGCAGCTTTCCTCTACATCTTTAAAATCAAGTTCACATCAGCGAACAAATTGGATCATCCGCCATTTTGTTTTCTTCCAACACGCAGTTAAATTGACTAAAAAATCACCCAACTCCTTTTGCTTTTTGTAAGATTAAGATATCTCATTATTTCATTAATTATTTGATTCGGTTAAATATTAAATTCGGTAAACAAGCAACAACTGAAGAAATATACAGATCAGAAAACGTTGCAATTTTGTTTATCGTTTCAAGTGGATTTTTTAACTTGAATTTCAAATATATCTGTTGAGAAAAAAAAGGGTGTTGAAAGAACAGTTGAAAACGTGCAATATATACTTAAATAATAGCTTATACTTATACTTGGAAAATCACCATTATTTGAAAAAGAAAATGGAAAAGTACCAGCATTCGGATAAACCTGAAATCGGATACTGATTTTTTATTCGAAAAACGAATATTCAAATAACGTTTTCAGTATTCGTTTCGATCCCTAATATTTAGACCGAAAATAAGTATTCTACACCTTTCCGCATACAAACAATTTCTAGTGCCCTATTCAGCCAACAACTTTTGAAAACCTTTGTGGAGAAAGGAGAAATTGATCAATTTGATTAATATATTCTTTTTCCACAATATTTTCAAATCTTTCTCAAAATTGTAATACTTGATTTTCAGATTTATCATAGGTTTTTTGTCTAAGTTGTTAAGAAAGCGAATGTGATATCCTGTAAACGGTTAATCTCCACAAGAGTGCATCCATAACTACAGGGAACCAGTCCAACTAAAAACCACTCGACTTATCACACGGCACACTCCATGACTTATGTAGTAAAACGGGATTACCTAGACACCCAAATATAAACGGTACAATAATTAGTAAAAGAGACAACTAACAACCCATTATCTGACAAAAGGCCTATATAACAAGGAGAACACAGGTACTTAGGTAGGGCCCATCAATTATACATCTCTTTTGAAGTAATAAAACCCTATGTTATGAATACTCAAGAAAATTGTCTCATTAACATTTGCCCAGATACAACAAAGCTTTGAGACTTCGAAAAATCTAGGCAAACATAAGGAAAACCTCAATCAAAGCTTAATTATTGCATAGAGTTGAAAACATTGTAGCAAAAGGAGAAATTGCTCCCCTTTCCCTCATATAGAGGCTTTCTGACGCCCCTGCAGCAGACTGATTTTTGAAAACATAGTGACAAAAGAAGAAATTGCTCAAAACAAGCAATTTCTCCTTTTGACACAATGTTTTCCACTTTTAGTCATAGGTTATCCATTCAATTATAGAGATTTTCTATTTTTTTGACAAAACTGTTCAAAGTCGTCTGCTGCGAAATTGTTGTATGAGGGAAAGGGCTGTAAATTCACCTTTTGTCACAATGATCTGAAAAATGTTCAGCTGCACAGGAGTCAGATTGTGTCCTAATGGGTGAGCTGGTATAAACAATTTTTATTGAGTATCAAATGAATATGTTCCTTATCTAGAGTCTTGAAAACTGTACAACAATTAGTATTAGAGACAATATCTGGTACTTCCTATGGGGAACATAAATATGTACCTGTATGTTTGAATTAAAATATAATTTCTTTCATAGCATGGAAGGAAATTGATATCCGAAAACTGGTATCACAAATGCATTAATGTTGTAAATAAGTATGTTTGTCATGCTTTCAGAGCAAATAGCAGTCCTGTATCACTTACATGTACAAACACATAAATATTTTAATTAAACCACAATACATATAGGTTTATATATCTACAATGACATACATTGAAACTCCCATAGTTAAAATCAAGATTCAAGTTATAATCAACCGTTAACTTTGACAACAACCTGTTTAAATCATTCATAAGTTTTAGCATGTATAATTTTAGAGTATTAAAAGACTAAAGCTCAATGAAGCACACGTATTATCCACCGGTAAGTATGATGGGACAGACAGTGACGAGATTCCTATATGTCAACCTACTCAAACAGGCAACATAAAAAAAATGTGCATGTAAGACAACGATTTCAACAATATAAATCATCCGTAATAAATAAATCACAGCAGTTAAATAATGATACAACAACTAACAAGTCTTGAGCATTAATTTCACCATGAGCATACAATAACAAATGCTATAAATAACAAACTATCATACATAATATATTTTCCGTTTAAAACATTAAAGCCTGATTCCAATATACACATTAACCATTCATTTAGAATTATAAAAGTGTTGAAAAAACATATGTGTCACCTACAATAGCCATTTGTTTGACGCTGCTTTCAACATTTTTTTCAGATATATCACTGCATTTTCTGGGTATGTTACCAGTACCACTAATTCCTTTATCCTGACACCAGCAAGTTAGTTATTATGCTAACACCACAATCCTGAGCACCAAGGAGGGAAAACCATTACTTCAATGTTTAAGCCTTTGGTATGACCAGGCCCGGGATCAAACTGTTGACTTCCCGGCAGGCGAACACACTATCACTACACCACCAAGGCAGTCTCCACATAATGAAAGCGCGACAGATAGATAGACAGACAGACACAAACAGACGATGAAGAAATGATTCCTATGTGTCACCCTGCCAAGGCAGGCGATACAAAAAAACTAAAAAATAGCGCCACTTCTCAAAGTCTTTAAAGTTTAGGTTAATAGTAACATCAGAGGTCTAAATAAGGAGGGGTATTCAGCTCCTTTTCCCACAATTTCTCTCTTATTATTAAGGCAAATCCTACTGAGACGATTCTTTTGAGTACCCACAACATAGGGTTAGAGAGTCAAAACGCCCCTTATCTAGAGAACTGCAACATGTAAGTGATCATTAAAGCTTAAGATGGTTTGTTCAAGATTTTGTACAACGAAACAGGTAAGTGTCTGGCTCAAAGACGTTTCCGCGATTCACCAATATAATTATTACAACAATACTGCATGGAACAGGAAAAACATGCATATGTATGAACCACATCTGATGAAAAGTGGTCTTGTTGAATTTTAGTACAGGGTTCATAAAAAAGTGTGTAAGTAGACAGTGAAGGTTGTGATGACACTATGCATATGAATTGGTTTGCATGTGCCTTCACTATTAACCATTTCCACATACAGACACTGTCTGACCATTCTCCAGGAAACATGATGAGAAATTTCTTCTTTTGCCACAATGTTTTAAACTTTATTAAAAAAATTGTTGCTACATTAATAAAGAATTTCCACATTTTTGACAAAATGTTTTCAAAGTTGTCTGCTGCATATAAGTTGTATGTCGGGAAAGGGTTAACAAATACCACATTTCCTGGCATGGCTCATATATTGTAGATGCTAATAGAGGCTGCACATTGCATCATAAAAATGTCAAATACTTGTCCTTGTTACAACATAAAATTAACAGGTGATCACAGATCAGTACTCTCCCTCTCTTGCTCTGAATCTGTCAATGACAATCTATTGACTTTGACCGAGGCCCTCAATGACCCTGAACCAAATCCCCCGATAGTGTCACTAAAATTAGCACTCTGTACATGTCTAAAACCGGAAGGGGAACTAATCAGGCCTTCAGCTCCCTTCACCTTCCTAAAATCAGAGGGGTTGCTGATCGACGGCTTCGTGGGATGTCGGAGAACTACAGAACCGCCAGATGAATTACGTAAATTTATACTGGTGGTCACATTATCAACACAGTCTGTGGAATTTATAAAAGTTGACTTACGTTGGGCTCGACTCGATGCAGAGTTTCTCAAATATTGCTTGGCTTTCTTTCCGCTGTAATCTCGAATATTTGGATCTGCCTCTGTAAAGAATAAAGTATAGAGTAGAGAATGTCTTAACCCATTACTTCACATGACATTTTCAAAGGTCGTCTGCTTTACAATCATCAGACAAACAATTTCAACAATCTAGAAAACTGACAGATTTATATTGATAAAGAGTTGAAAATATTACAATAAAAGGTGAAAATGCTGGTTTTGAGCAATTTCTTCTTTTATTGCAATGTTTTCAAAAGTCATGTTCAATGGCAGGTGTCAATTGTCGTCTGTGTGAAGTAATGTCTTAATACATTCAAATTCTAAATTGTAAGACTATTCGTTAACAACAAGGCAACTAATTTATTTTTATTCGCTTAAAGTTTATAACTGTATTTAGCAATGAAAATGTTGTCCAACAGTTAAATTTTCTCTCACTGTATAATCTAGAATCTTGGATCTGCGTCCAAAATGCCAATTTCATATTCTTCCGAATTGACACCATCTAATGATGAGAGGATAAAATCTTAATATATTTATATATACATATATTTCTTACATTTCCATATCCGTTCATAAGTAATAATTGTATATGTCTCATTGTGTGTGTTCAATATATTTGTTGAATTAATATTGTGCACATTGTTGTCCTGACTTGATCTTTGTATCCTAATTATATTAACCCTTTCCCACATATAGACACTTTCTGACGCCTCTGCAGCAGGCAATTTTAAAAACATTTAGTAAAAAATATGGAAAATCTCTATAAATGAAGGTATAATTACTGTAAATAGTTTAAAACATTGTGGTAAAAGTAGAAATTGCTTGTTTTGAGCAATTTCTCCTTTAGCCACAATGTTTCCAAGAGTCTATAAAATGTGTCTAAAATGTGGGAAAAGGTTACACATATGTTTAACAAGAAACTTGGTAAAATGCTATCTAATCTATATAGTAGTAGGCAGTAACTGCGTGTTGAACACATTGCCGTTCAGCGTGTTGAACACATTGCCTTTCAGCGTTCAGCATGTTGAACACATTGCCATTCAGCGTGTTGAACACATTGCCTTTCAGCGTGTTGAACAAATTGACGTTCAGCGTGTTGAACACATTGCCGTTCAGCGTGTTGAACACATTGCCATTCAGCGTGTTGAACACAAATTGCCGTTCAGCATGTTGAACACAAATTGCCATTCAGTGTGTTGAACACATCGCCATTCAGCATGTTGAACACAATGCCGTTCAGCGTGTTGAGCACATTGCCGTTCAGCGTGTTGAACACATATTGCAGTTCACACAAGTAAAGAGAGAAAGACTTACTGAATCCTTGTACTAGTAGTTCAATGATCTCTTCATGACCGTGAATTGCTGCTATGTGTAATGGTGTATAGCCCTGAAAAATACAAGCTGAACTTAATCACACATACACAGACGAATCTGAAGCAGGTATCTTTAAAACATCCAGGCAAATGTATGAAATATCGTTACTAATGAAAGTATATTTATTGAAAATAGTTTCGCCACAATCTTTTCAAAGGTTTACTGCTGCATTTCATTATTCAACCTTCATGTATACTTTTAACATAATCATTTAGATAATCTGTCATTATTTTTGCCATTTGATAATCAATGACAGAAATGTCAATTGCTTAATGTTGGAAATATTCTGAAATTGAAATAAAAGAGAGAAAGAACAAAAACTTACCCCCTGTGCAGGAAATATGAAAAGAAATAAACAAAAAATACAATATACTTTAATTAGAACAGCTTTCTTCTTTATGTGTGTATAAAGACATTGTATCTTTCTGTCTTAATCAAGTAGACCTGCTACCTGTATTATTTTATGGCATCTGTTTATCAATCATAAAACTATACCAGCAAACCCAGGCTCCAAGGAGGGGCTCCAAGGAGCAAAGTTACTTTTGACACATCTAGCGTAGATGACTTTATAATAGATTGACGATGTAGGAAAAGGACATTTGATCTTTAGTAGAAATATCCGAAATTCCTACAATATTTTTACTTTCAATCTTTGATATGTCTAGTTTTCCCATTCTTTTCTTGGGATAATTTCAACAGGGAAGCACAGACCAAGATAATTGTTTAAACAGTAAACTGTTTGTTCCCGTCCATGGGAAAGGTAACAGTTGACATTTCTATGCAGTGTGGGTTCAGATCAGCTTTTACATTTTCTCAGTCTTATCAGAAATTACACAAGTTGACAAATATTATTTGAAAAGTGTGCAGATAGTCTTGACAAGTTGACAGATTCTTTTATCAAGCTTCTGTAAGTAATATGTGACTAGTGTATATCTTGATCAGACTGTGCAGATACACAGGTACATCTGGATCTATATTGTTCACAAAAGCCAACTTGTACCCTTTTCGTACAGAAGGCGCTCAATGCCCTCTTAGTACTCAAAATAATCTTCTTATTGAGACAAATATTCTTTTGAGTACCACAACATAGGGTTGAAAGGTCAAATAAGAAACTAATATAAAGAGAAAAATATGTGACTTGAGTAAAAATAATACTTACATTCTGCCATTGAAAAACATGAAAGAAAGAGAAAAAGAAAAAAATATTTACTTTATTTAATATGATAATCCATGCAATTTACATGTAGTCGCATATCATTATTAGGAACACATATACGTAAATTTATCAAAAGGTGGCACTCTTTTGAATATAATGAAATGTTCTTATGCATAACATCCCTCTGATACAGAAAACATTTGGAAACATTGTGGAAAAGGGAGATTTTAACTCATGCTGCTTGACTCAAGACTCCAAAAACTATTTTGAGTTTGTCTACAGACAGGCACCAAGACAAAGTGAAACCAGTATAACGCAATCTAAGCACCCCCCTAAACATAGGAAAGCATTATAAAAGAATAAAAGTATAATAAAAAAATATTATGGGGTAAAGGAGAAAGCGACAATATGGTCATTATCAGAGGCGTATTGCATGTTCTAAGATGTTCTAAAATCCTTATTTGATCCAAAAAACAGATAGAGTGGGTACTCAAAAGAATTGTTTCCGTAAGTCTATTCTTTTCAGTACCCACAACATAGGCTTTAATGATTAATTGATAGTTTGGGGTTTAACGCCGTTTTCAACAATTTTCAGTCATGTCACGGCGGCCAGTTCACCTACTCCTAAGTTTCCTGGATTGCTCACACAAGTACTCCATACAACATACTTTCCAAGCAACTGGCTGCTTTTCCACATAGACTGTTAGCCCATTGGTGAAAGACGAATGACACTTGTCACAGTGACTTTTATCAAACTTTAATGAGTGCTTACAGAGATATCGTAGAAGCAGGACCTGTTTACTGCTCCTTATCTAGTCCTCTGTCATTATCTTATTAATTGATTGAACCAATTCCATGATACTTACAGTTCTCTGATTGACATTAACACCTGGTTTTCCCATCAGTAACTTCACCACCTCTGGACGTCCATGCTTACATGCCCAGTGGAGTGCAGTCTACATAAACAAAATAGGGGATATACATGTAGTTTTAACCCTTTACCTCATATAGATGCTTTCTGACGCCTCTCCAGCAGACAGCTTTTTGAAAACATAGTGACAAAAGAAGAGATTGCTCAAAACAAGAAATTTCTCCTTTTGCCACAATGTTTACCACTTTAAGTCATAGGTTATCCATTCAATTATAGAGATTTTCTATTTTTTGACAAAATATGTTCAAAGTCGTCTGCTGCAGAATTGTCGTATGAGGAAAAGGGTTAAGTAAATTATTTGCACAAAACATTACAGTAACATACAACACACAAAACGCTCATTCTTTATCAACCTAATTTTAAAAATTCCCTGAGTTGGAAACATTTGATTAATCAAACAGTTAAACGTTTTCAAAGGCAAAACAATACTTTTACACCACTTTCAACAGTAATTCAATAAAATCAAATTGTAAACTTAACGATGGTTAATTTACCAGTACTGCTAGGCTTGCATATATGCCTTGTCCATAAAGCACTGAACTATGACCTTGTTAAGGCTTTAACCCGTTCCCCCATACAACAATTCTGCAGCAGACGACTTTGAACATATTTTGTCAAATAATGGAAAATCTCTATAATTGAATCGATAACCTATGACTAAAAGTGGAAAACATTGTGACAAAAGGAGAAATTGCAAGTATTGTGCAATTTCTTCTTTTGTTACTATGTTTTCAAAAAGCCGTCTGCTGCAGAGGCGTCAGAAAGCATCTATATGAGGGAAAGGGTTAAGGGTTTCTAAGACATGTAAATAATTACCTAAACTACTTCACAAATACGGATTTAAAAATCATAATCGATTGCAACATATTCCTTAAAGTCACAACTAATAAAACGTGTGAAAAAATGTATACTTACATACTATTATAAAACAGCCAAGTCGAGTGATCATCAAATGAAATAGACAAGAAAATGTAAGTTAATATAATTTGTTATTGAAAATATAAGTTCTTTTGTGACACTATACAGAGTACAAAAAATGGTGTCAAAAGTTTTGGCTGCGAAGGCCTTCAATGTAGAAAGTATCAAGAAAGATTAAATACTGAGAAGAACATGCATGATCATAGTTCAATGTGGGAAATGAAAGGGAAGCTAGCCCTGCACATCTGGCAAACATAAACAATGGTGAGAGAAGTTTTCAAATCAGACCAATTTCAGGCTAGGACCATCAAAATTTGCACAATATGTTTATACAGTCAAACCTGTGTTAAAGACCACCTTAGAATAGCAATTCACTGTCTATAGCAACCACTTTTAAATTCCAAATTACTCATTAAATGACCCTGAAATTAGAGACCACCTGTGAGCAAAGACCAGAGTGTTGCCTTCCCATGGTTGGTCTTTATACACAGGTTCCATTGTGAAGAAAAGTAGTCCTGCATTTTGGAAATTATTGTTGTTAACAAAACTTTTTTGTTGTTTAATCCTTTCCCACTTTCAGACGCATTTTGATGCATCTGCAACAGACTCATAAAGGGCAATTTCTCATTTTGGCATAATGTTTTCAACATTTATTTAATAATTGTGCTTCCATTTGGTCTTTTGTGGGAAATTGTTAAAGAATGTGTCAACAACCATGGATGCAAGGTGACTTTAAAAGCTCACCTTGAGCATTTAAAGTTCAAGCAATGTAAAAAATGAGAAAGAAGAAATTGTACTATGAAGAGTTTTGCACAAAGAGTATTGTAATTGATAAATTGAAATGGCAATAAGAAATTAATAAAATTTATTTTTAACTTACCCCCTGCAATTTCACATGAAATAAAAGAGGACATAACAAAAAGAGTCAATACAAATGAAACAGTTATCCCTTTTTCTGATAGAATTGACACCTTTTTGACAACATTGTTTGAAAAGAAAAGAAATTTCACATCACGAATACTCTTTCCTGATCACATCATGTTTATCGTTTTAGTTTGTTCATATGAATTTTCTTTTGAAGGTATGTCTTGATTTAAAGATCCTTTTTCTTCAGATGATTTCAGTTTGCTAGAATCTTACAGTTTATCATCAGGTAATATGCTAAGACCTTTCCCACATGCAGAGGCATTTTGATGCATTTGCAGCAGAAGACGTTTTAACCCATTACTTCACATGGCTTTTCAAAGGTAGTCTGCTTTACAATGGACAGACGAAAAAATTCAACACTCTAGTAAACTGAAAGAATTATATTGATAAAGAGTTGAAAATATTGCAATAAAAGGTGAAATTGCTCGTTTTGAGCAATTTCACCTTTTATTGCAATGTTTTCAAAAGTCGTCTGCAACATCAGGCGTCAAATGTTGTCTGTGTGAAGTAATGGGTTAACACATTGTGCCCAAAAGGTGACATTGCTATCTTTTGCTGAATTAATCTTCATTTGCTGAAAAATATTTAAAGGACAGAAAATAGAAATAAAATCATTCAATGAAGTACAAAGCATTGCAGCAAAAAGGAGAGGAAAAAAGGCATATCATATCTCATTTAACAATAAATAGATAAAAAATATATCAATCATCTTTCAACAATGGGCTCACGGTCTATGTGAAAAGGCAACCAGTTGCTTGGAAAGTCTTTTGTGTGGAGTACTGGTGTGAGAATGCCAAGTAACACATGGCTAGGTGACCTGGCTGCATTGATATGACTTGAATTGTTGAAAACGGCATTAAACCCCAATCAATCATGAACATAACTACTTACCCCAGAGAAGTCTTTCACTTTTGCCAGCTGTGGGTTTTTCGACAAGAGCTGATGCATGGGGTGATAGTCTGCCGCTGAACTTGTCACAATCCATTCTTTCTCCAACGGTTCTAACTGTAAGAAATCATCTAGTCAGGCACCAAAATACCTCACAGTATTAGGGAAGTAATGTGTATAACAAGATTACAATATCCAAAATTATGACAGTCCAATTCAATAGTTAAGATTCTCTATACTATGCAGTTGATTATTATTTTGAATAAGTTTGTTTTACGCCATTTTCAGCATTATTTCAGTTATGTCAAGGCAACAGTTCACTTATAAATGATTTTAGAACATGCAAAACGCCCCTTATCTAGAGCTTTGACACAGTGGGGGTTCAGATCATCTTGACCACCTGCTCAGTCTTATCAGAATCTACAAAAGCTTGTCTACGGAATATATGAAAAGTGTACAACTTATTCAGACTGTGTCGAAGCACATAAGTGAACTTGTACCTTTTTGCTATTCAATGGCTCTTATGTACATAAGTTTTAGAGGTCAAGAGTAAGAGAAAACAGTAACAAAAGTTATGTCTCATTGCTGTAAAGGTGCTTAAAAATACCAGCAACTGCCTACAAAATTGTGACATAAGTTCTCCTTTTAATAGATTGCACAAGTGCGACGTCATTTTAAAATAAAGATGACAGCATTCTAATGTGGTGGATGGTGGATGGTCATGAAATACACTAAAAAAGTCATTCCAACAAGACTCAACTTGTGCTTATATTCACTGTGACAGATAAAAGATAAACTGATAAATCTCCGTAATTCATTGATAGAAATATAACACAATATCTTACTGCTACATATCCACTGCTGGATGATTCATATCCATCATCTTTGTCTTTAGACTACAAAATAATGAGAATAAAAATAATTAAAACACAGAATAGGTTAGCAAAACACAATTTGACTAACATTCGTAAAATTAGAATTGAAGTAAAATGACATCTAGGAAGGTTAGTAAATCATATAGGCCTTCATTTCATTTTAAACCCTTTCCATGAATCAGATGACGATTAGCGCATCTGCAGCCTTTATTTGAAAATATATGATACACTGGCACTCCTCTATAACACTGTACTTGGGAGCCATGGTCTTGCACAGCGATATATACGGGGTTAAATTTATAACGCTGTTCCAAAAATCTGCCAAGTCATTACCCCACCCACCCACCTGCATACACTAATTCAATTGCAAAGAGAGTGTTTTTGGCTAAAACAAGCTTGCAAGATATATTTACCCGTTTCTTTGACATTTGATAGATGTATCGGGGGTCGAATTTAAGCTCGCATACTCGCGAATATTGCTAGTGCAAATTTCAATTGGCATGGTGAGATTTCAGGCACAAGCGAATTATTGTGAGTGAAATGTTTAGACCGAATAATACGCATTTCTAATCGTCGATCTATTACAGGGTTATTTATTTGACAATTTGCGTTAATTGCAGTGAACTTTCGAGATTTGTTTTGCAATATTTGCGGAAGTTTACAATTGATACATGTCTCGTGCTCATGCCTATTCAACGGCCCCAATATTGATGACGTTTATTATTATTTGTTTTTATTTACCCTCGCCATGCAGAATTAACTATTTGGCGAGCAGTGATGACGTTTACTGCATACATTTGAGCTAAATAGTTTTAATATACATATCGCAATTACGATTGGCTGGAATAGTCACGTGTATATTTTGGGTTTTCCCAAGTTGTATTCACTAAGGAGATGAAAAAAATGGATGACATTCAGACAACATTTTGCACAAATACGAGTGGCTGGAATTGTCACGTGTATAAATGGTCACGTGTATATTTTCGGGTTTTCCAAGTTGTATTCACGGAAGGTTGTTTGTTACATTATGAAGTTTGAAATTGAGATTTCTCGTTTGTCACACCATGACGGCTGCTCTCGTTTAAAGTTGTATCAGTTTTAAAGGTGACTGAACACAATAAGCGTAATGCACAAACAATAATTACACCCAATATCGATTTTATATCTGTCTATTGTCATTATGCAAACAGCCGCTCGATAACGGTATCGATTTTTTGTATCTGTCTATTGTTTTAATATTGAAGGCATTATGCAAACAGCCGCTTGATAACAATATCAATTTGTTTTACCTGTCTATTGTTGAACAAAGCGTTATGCAAACATGTGGATTAACGTTACAGTCGTATTTGGTGTTTTAAAGTTTCAAATTAGGTTTTTGAAAATTTATAATTATATTCCCACATATTTCATGCAATACAATTTTGGGAGTCAAGCAAGACCAGTGTTATAACGGGATCCGCTTTAAAACGGGAGAGTTTATAGAGGAGTGCCAGTGTATGTAAATTTCTCCTTTTCCAACAATGCTATCAACTCTGTTCAAAAACCATGCTCCCAACTTTCCAGATATGGCTTTTATTGTTGTTTCCCTATTTTTGCCTAGATGTTTTCTGATTTATGCTTGTGGGAAAGGGGGTTAAAAAGACCAAATCAGATAAAGGATATTTCCATGACAATAACACATTTTGAATTTGAGGCTGCACACAACTTTTACAATGGCCGACATTTCAATATAGTCTCAGGAGAGATTATTTATTTTGAATTTTGTATTTTAAATATGCCTACTGGCAATATTCATCTTCTTTTCTGAAATTTCATGTGAATATGTGTGTAAAATATTTTTAATTTTCTGACAAAACTCTTTTTACCACATACAACAAATCTGCAGCAGATGACTTTGAAAACTCCTTGTTACAAAAAATCAAAGAATTGTCTTAATGAAACTTATTATCAAAAGGAGTTGAAAACATTGTGACAAAGGGAGAATCCATGAAATTGTGTCTGCAAGTGGAAAAGAGGGTTTTAACCCTTTCCCACCTCCAGACTTATTTTGACACAATAGCAGCAGACGACTTTTGAAAACATTGTGGCCAAATGTGAAATTGCTCATGATGAGCAATTTCTCCTTTGGCCACAATGTTTTCATTTTTATTAAACAATTAAGCTATCTTTGATGGAGATGGAGGTTTTAGTCAATATCTGTTCAAAGTCGTCTGCTTCAGATTTGTTGTATGTGGGAAAGGGTTACCTTTTTCAGTTCTTTCTTCCTTGTAGCCCCTAGTGGGGATACAGCAACGCACTGTACATCAGACTCGGATTCCATTCTGTTGAGATGTTTGGCTCTGTCCTTTACACTGACTACAGACACATCATTGTCTTCTTCCGGAGTACCCGACGACTAAATACCGGTAACAGAAAATGGACATGAAAATATTTTTGAGCAAATTATTTTAAAATATACCAAGTAATTTAACCCTTACCTCACAAACAGACACTTACTGAAGTCTGGGTGAATTTGACATTGGGTCAAAGTCATAGGCAAGTTTAACCCTTTCCCCCATACAACAATTCTGCAGCAGACAACTTTGAACATATTTTGTCAAAAAATAGAAAATCTATATAATTATATGGATACCATATGACTAAAAGTGGAAAACATTGTGGCAAGGGGAAAAATTGCTCATTTTGAGCAATTTCTTCTTTTGTCACTATGTTTTCAAAAAGCTGTCTGCTGCAGAGGCGTCAGAAAGCGTCTATATGATGGAAAGGGTTAAGGTTACATTAAAGTCAATTTGGGTACAAATAATGGTGACATTAGGTCAAGGTCGTGAATAAATAAGTATAAAATATAAACTTTATACCCTTTCCCACATAGAACAAATCTTCAGCAGACGACTTTGAAAACATCTTCGCAAAAATGTGGAAAACCTCTAAAAATAAAAGTGTAATAACTGAAAAAATTTGAAAACACTGGCAAAAAGAAAAATTGCTAATTATGAGCTATTTCTTCTTTTCTCTCATTTTGACAGTCTTGTGCTGCAGAGGCGTCAGAAAGTTTCTATATGTTGGAAAGGGTTGACATCCAAAGGTAAAGAATTTGGGAATCAAAATTTGTGTGACCTTGGGTCATGACAAGTTGTTTTATATGGGTGATTTATCTGTTTCAGATTTCTATGTAAAAATTGGAACTGACATATAAACAAAGTAAACTGTTAAACCCTTTCCCACCTACAACAATTCTGCAGCATACGACTTTGAAAACATGGTGACAAAAACCAAAAAAATCTCCATAAAAGAAAGCTTAATTGTTAAATAAAGTTGAAAACATTGTGGCCAAAGGAGAAATTGCTTGTTTTGAGCAAATTCTCATTTTGTCGCCATGTTTTCAAGCGTCTATATGTGGGAAAGGGTTAACTGATATGTTTTTAGAGTTGTCTACTTTATCAATATCAGCATTTAAGAGAAAAAAAATATTATCAACTGCCGGCATTCTGACCAATCAAGAATGTTTTAAACATTTAGATAGAGAATCAATAACTTCAGAGATATTCCTGTTACAGAATTGGTTTTAGAATCTGAACATTAGTTTCAGAGATGAAGATTTTTTGAAGAAAATGTACTGTAAACAGATGTCAAAGGACAGTAGAGTGATCACAAAGGTTCACTCGTCTGCTTTGAGCTCAGGAGAGATAAATCCATAACAAATTTAGCCTTTTCAACATACAACAAATTTGCAGCAGACAACTTTGAAAACATTTTGTAAAAAATATGAATCATCTCTATAAATGAAAGAACAGTCATTCAATAAAGTTAAAAACATTTTGGCAAAAGGAGAAATTGCTAATTATGAGCAATTTTTCCTTTTGCAACAACGTTTTCAAAAGTCTTCTGCTGCAAAGATGTAAAAAAACGTTGGAAAAGGTTGGTTTTAAGCCCATACCAGTGATGATGATGACATTGTTGATGTAAGACTGCTACAATCGTTGACTGACGATAAAGTTGATGCAGACAATCTCAGATCGGATGCTGACAAGTTACCTTCACTTTTCACTCTAGAAGACATTGTACCGTCTGTATTATCTGTAAATACATGAGAAAAACACATATTAATTTGCAGTAACTGATGTTAATCATAAGTTTTTTTCGGATATCAAATATTGATTAACTCTTTCCCATTAGCAGATATATTTTGATGCATATGAAGCCAGCGCCTTTCAAAAACATTGTAGTAAAATGAACAAGAGCACCGCATACGGCACAGACGCTCAACTGATAGGGAGAAAACAGAAAAAAAAAAATGAGCTAAACAAAAAACCTTAACCGGACAACGACGACGACGCCAGGGTCATGACAATAGCTCTCGTTTTTTTCAAAAGTCGAGCTAAAAAACCTTAACTGGATGACAACACCTTCAGTGTAGATTTTCTAAGTCTGAAAGGGGGGATAATTTGGTCAATATTAAGTTCAGTGTTATGGAACTTGTTGTATCAAGTTATGTTAAGACATTGAATAAGTTTAGGAAGTTTCAAAGCTATAGGTTAAATTGTGTTTCAGTTATCACCATTTTTCTAAGTAGATTTTCTAAATCGAAATGGGGGAGATAATTTTGTCAATACTATTTACAGAGTTATGAAACTTGTTATATAAGGTCAACTTAAGACACTCAGCAAGTGTGTGAAGTTTCAAGGAAAAAAAAGAAATTTTAAGATATGAAAAATCATGAGTAAAAAATTGTCAAAAACCTGCGCTAACCAAAAAACCTTAACCTTACGTTTTGAAGTTTTAAGTGAAACAAATTAAAGATTTCCACCTATATACTTTTATTATTTAACATATTATGATTATGTTTATGAAGTTTAGTGACTTTAAGTAGTAGTTTGTTAGAAAACAGAAAAAAAGCTGAACAAAAAACCTTAACCGGACGACCACGCCGCCGCCGACGACGACGACGCCAGGGTCATGACAATAGCTATCGCTTTTTTCAAAAGTCGAGCTAAAAATGAACTTTCCACAAAATCTTTCTCTCTCCAACGCTTAAAATTTCATTTTCTAGAGATATTTTCCGTATTTTTGTTACATTTCCAAAGTCACCTGTTGTAGATTTGTTGTATGTGGGAAAGGGACAGATATCAATAGTCACCTTCTATAGAGACAACAAATGTTTGTACCACTAAAGGGTTTTAACCCTTTCCCCCATATAGACGCTTTCTGACGCCTCTGGCATTGCTTTTTGAAAACATGGCAACAAAAGAAGAAATTACTCAAAACGAGCAATGTCTCATTTGTCACCATGTTTTCAACTCTATTCCATTATTGTTCTTTCATTTAAAGGGATTTTCTGTGCTTTTGCCTAAACATTTTTAAAGTCGTCTGCTGCATATTTGTTGTATGTGGGAGAGTTTTGAATATAGAACAGCCTACAACAAGAGGAGAATAGAGTTGTAACATAGATTTTCTACTTTTCCCTCAATGCTTTGAGTTTCATCTAAAAGTATCACATACAAATTTCTAGATGTTACAATGTTATTCTCAGATGTTTTCAAGGCAGGTGACCTAAGATATCATATCAAGTAAATGTTTAACCCTTTCCCTCATATAGACGCTTTCTGACGCCTCTGCAGCAGATGGCTATTTGAAAACATAATGACAAAAGAAGAAATTGCACACAATGTCTCAATTCAATTATGGAGAATCAGATTTTCTATGTTTTGACAAAATACGTTCAAAGTCGTCTGCTGCAGAATTGTCGTATGAGGGAAAGGGTTAATCAATTGCCATTGTCATGGTCAGTGCTTGCATTATAGATTGGCAGAAAGTAAAACCTATTGGACATGCATACACATTGACAAATCCACAACAGACAACTTATGTAAACATTGTCCCAAAAGGTGAAAGAGCAATTTCTTCTTTTGCCACAAATGCTTTTTGACTCTATTCAATTATCAATTTTCTATCATTGATGAAGATTTTCAATACATGTATATTGGTCTCGATGTTTTCAAAGTCATCTGCTGCAGATTTGTTTTGGAAAAAAGGAAACTTTTTAAGATACTCCATATTTGTTACTCATGATTCACCAGTGTTTCCTGCCTTGCAAATATGACCAACAATACCATGTACCAGAACTCCAGATAAGTGGCATTTTTACATGTTCTAAAATCCTTATTTGAAACTCAAATCCTGTGTTGTGGGTAGTCAAAAGAATCAACCCAGTGAAACGATTCTTATGAGTATCCACCACATAGGGTTTGGTCGAGTAATAAGAGAAATATTGTGGGTATAAAATACCAATTTACTACCCATTATCTATTCCTATGAAGTACTTACCATATGACCTTGAAGGTAAGTCTTGTGCCCCAGGTGGTTCTGAACTGGCTCTTGATTTATCCCAGTCAGATTTACTTCCTCCTGAATCTGGTCTGTATTTCTTTTTCAACACCAGCAGTTTGTCACCTTGCTACACAATTCAAATATAATATAACAAGAGTACCGCAAACGGTACATAATACGCCCGTCAGGAACTTGTAAGTTTCCTCTTTGTTTTGATATATTGTTTGTTTGTAAAAAGTTAATAAAGTCGTTCAGGAATATGTTGTTAAAGAATAATGGGAAACTATGAAAAATGCATAACTCATGCAGAAATTTACAAATATTCTAAGTCCAAAAAGGGGCATAACTCATTCAAAAATTGACGAAATCCGAGGAAATGTGAACTTGATCTGTGACACATGATTACAAAGCCATATACAAAATTCCAGGTCAATAGCTCAAAATATGTAGGAAGGAAGTGCGGAAAACCAATATTCTAAGTCCAAAAAGGGGCATAACTCATTGAAACATTGTGAACTTGATCTGTGACACTTGATTACAAAGCCATATACATAATTTCAGCTCAATACATCAAAGCATGTAGAAAAAAAGTGCGGAAAACAAATATTCTAAGTCCAAAAAGGGGCATAACTCATTCAGAAATTGACGAAATCCGAGGAAATGTGAACTTGATCTGTGACTCATGATTACAAAGCCATATACAAAATTTCAGGTCAATAGCTCAAAGTATGTAAGAAAAAAGTGCGGAAAACCAATATTCTAAGTCCAAAAAGGGGCATAACTCATTCAAAAATTGACGAAATTCGAGGAAATGTGAACATGATCTGTGACACTTGATTACAAAGCCATATACATAATTTCAGCTCAATACATCATAGCATGTGTGAAAAAAAGTGCGGAAAACAAATATTCTAAGTCCAAAAAGGGGCATAACTCATTCAAAAATTGTCGAAATCCCAGGAAATATGAACTTGATTTGTGACACATCACTTAAAAGCCTAATACACAATTTCAGCTCAATAGCTCAAAGTATGTAGGAAAAAAGTGAGGAAAACCAATATTCTAAGTCCAAAAAGGGGCATAACTCATTTAAAAATTGACGAAATTCGAGGAAATGTGAACTTGATCACAAAGCCATATACATAATTTCAGCTCAATACATCAAAGCATGTAGAAAAAAAGTGCGGAAAACAAATATTCTAAGTCCAAAAAGGGGCATAACTCATTCAAAAATTGACGAAATCCCAGGAAATATGAACTTGATCTGTGACACATCACTACAAAGCCGTATACAAAATTTCAGCTCAATAGCTCAAAGTATGTAAGAAAAAAGTGCGGAAAACACGAACGGACGGACGGACATGACCATACCATAATACGTACCGTTTATAAAAAACGGTCGTATAAAAACTAAGTCATCCGAATTTAATTAACCTATGAGTTTCATTTTTACAAGCTTGGCTAACCGCTAATAAAATAGACCGTACATATGACACAACATAGATTTTTGGATAAACAGTCCTAAGATTTGTCATTCAGCTACAAAGTATTTGTATCAAGTATGACAAGCTGTCAGATTGTATTTATAAATTAATGTAAAAACATGCTTAATAGAGGGCCTACGGTCAATGATTTAGCGGTGAGAAAGTAGTTAATTGTCCATTCAAACAATACAATATATCCTAACCATTATTGGTCTGTCTGTATCAATCAAATTTAAGCATGAAAACACTGGGTTAATCTTTCATATCATTATGTATCTGCAATGGCTGAAATTTCTTAGCGCATCAACCTTCAGACTTGGGCTTCCAAGGATTTTTATAGTGAATATGAAATAAGATCATTTTAAAATAATATCTACGTTTTCATAAAAATAAGTAAGAATAATTTATCCTGTTACTGAAGTTAACCCTTTCCCACCTGTAGACGCATTTTAATGCATTTGCAGCAGACGACTTTTGAAAACATTGTGACAAAAGGAGAAATTGCTTAAAACGAGCAATTTCTCCTTTTGCCACAAAGTTTTCAACTTTTTTCAGTTATTTATAGAGATTTTCCTTGTTTTTGAGCAGAAGTTTTTAAAGTCATCTGCTGCAGATTTGTTGTATGTGGGAAAGGGTTAATTACAGAATGAGTATCAAGAACATTCTTATACATTACCTCATCAAGTTTTATAGTTGCTAGTTCATTCACAAAATTCTTAAACTTTTCTCGCATTTCATCTGAAAATACAGAAAAAATATATTCAATTTATACCTTCCATTCATTTTCTTTCTTTATCAATTACTTACCTCTAAATTAAAAAAAGCATTGTGATTGACTTCAGGAATGCAATTAAATTGACATTCAAATATAAGAATTGTTTAAAATAATAAATATATATTTGAATATTATTTGTTTAGTCACAATAAATCATATTAAAGCCTTCTTTTTTGTTGAAATTGAAAGTAAAATACTTTAAATACCAATCGGTCAAATGATAATTAAAAGTTGAATATAGTTGTGTAGATGAGCCTATTTTATCTGTGATGGATGATTCTGATAGATAGATGTGAAAGTTAAACATTGCAAAGACTCTAATATCATGATAAAAAGACCAACTACAAAACCAATTCATGCTTTTCACTTAAACATGTATTTTAACAATATCATCCCCACAAACCAATTGAAACTCTAACAAAAGACAGCATTTATGTACGCTCCACCTAGCTTACTATTTCCTAGATCAATGGGGTTCTGTGTTAAATAAAGTATTTATTATTTATCAATTTGACAAAATCTTAGTAAAAGTGTGTGTTTGGTTTTAAATTGTAGGAGTTGTTCACCTTCGTTTAATACCCGCCAATTATAAAAGGCACCACATAAAATATATAAAAGTAAAAGTTGTATAGATATTGTAGAAAGGGTTTTATCACATGCCCTCTCTGGGAGTATCAAAATGCCATTACATAAATATCGTATGACACTACACAAATATCCTATGACACTTCTAGTTTGGTTTCCAGTCTTACGCGTAAGTCTTTGTTACAACGCAGAAACAAAACTGAAAATGACGTCACGTCAGTGGTTTGACGTCATAACGTTAGTCACTTTGGTGCCAAAACCGGTAATATTCATGTAGAAATATGGTAAATGTTATTTCCTTTTTTCGAAAAACGCCTCATAAATCACTTTATGTGATAAAGAAAATCCCATTTATTATCACTTTTAATAAACTTGTTAACTAAGCGGAATATGAAGCTCGCCAAGGCTCGGGGCATATCATCTTAGTAAAATTGTTTAATAAAAGTGGTAATAAATAAACACTCATAAAATATCCTCTATTTGGAGCATGGTTCAGAACCAGGTTTTAGAGCAAGTATCTAAGCAAAACCATATACTAATCTATAGCCTGGTACACATTACATTATCATACGGTCAGAGACCTTTTTTTGCTTTGAAAACATTCCGCTAATTTTTCTAATGGAACAGTAAGATTACACAGTGGTTCCATAGAGTCATGCACATGGTAATTGTGAGCACAGCTTATCTAACCAATATATATATGCCCCCGAAATATGCACTAGCTTGCCAGGCTGAAAGATGTGTAAACAATACATATCATTGTTGATTGATTGATTGATTGTTTGATGTTTTACGCCACTTTCAAAAAAAAAATCAGTAATATCAGGGCGTTTTCCTGGGTAAGTTACCAGTACTTCTGTTCCATTTACCAGTCAGTCAGTTATATTGCTAACCAGCAACCCTGAGCACCAAGGAGGGCAGCCATTACTACCATTTGATAAGTCTTTTGTATGACCAGACCGGGGATCGAACCTGCAACCTCCCGCACTTGCGGCGGACGCTCTACCACTACACCACCGAGGCGGTCATTTAATGTGCATGTCAGGAAGTAGCAATCAATCTCACACAGCATCTCCAAAAGCCATAAAACAAATCTGACAATTCCTAAAAATTAGCTCGGCCATGCCACAAACATGGATTACATCAACGCAACACTTGTTCATCCGTACCATCAAATTTCAGAGGTCCAGATAAGGAGGGGTTTACAGCTCTTTTCCTCACAATATCTCTCTTAATAATCAATCAAAACCTATGTTGTAGGTACTCAAAAGAATCGCCTCATTGAGACAATTCTTTTGAGTACCTACAACAAAGGTTTAGCGTTTAAAACATGGATTTGAAAACAAGCAAAACGCTCCTTATCTAGAGCTCTGATCAATGACTGGGAAGGTAGTCCAGGATTTTGTCCTAAGTATGCAATTTTGTATTTTGGTGTTTAAGTTCTTCCTTATGTTTTTAAATTTCTATGTATATACTTTTGACTTAAATAAACTAGTAATTCTGGACAGTAAACATCAGAACAAGATATATTTTTTTTTTTTATCGATTTTTTCCCTTTTTGCGTAAGGGTGTATGAAAGACAGATAACTTGACGTTATCTTTTAAGCATTTTTCGATTCCATTAGAATTTGACTGCTCTGCAGCAGAAACAAATATTTTGAACAAGTAGAAGAATGGCATTTCCTGGTTCAGATTTCTTGACAGAAGGACGATTCGTGAATTAATAGAAATCGGATGTAAACGAGTGAATACCTTTTCTGCTTTGATCATTCAGGAAAGATTTAAAATGTGTGACAAGTTCATGATTTTTAACTTTTCCTCCATTTGATATTATGAACTGTTTAACCCTTTCTAGTGTGAATCCAGTTGCTGCCATTTTCTTTTTTCTTGTTATTTACGTTTTTTATTCATGCTTTCGTCATCCTTACGGTGGCACCGTTTCAGGGTACTATATAATTCGGGATCTTCCGGTATAAAAATATTTCCGGAGACGGAGCAAAAGGAATATGGTTCTGTTTGAACTTTTGAATAAGTGAACAAGTAGATCAGCTGTTCCATCAGATACGTTAAAAGAAATAGCTAGATCATTAAAAAAAAGTTTCTGTTTCAACCATTGAGTCTAGTGTAAATTGAAATGGAACTCTCTATATCAGGGACCGTCACGATGTGTATCTTGAAATTCCGAAAGTATATAGCTTTTGGAAAAAAAAGATGAACTATTGACGTAACGTGAAACACCCACACTGACGTCATTCTGATTTGTGTTAAAGAGTACCAAGGGTCAAACAATACAATTTGTCTATCAAACATACAATGTTTTAAATGATAACGTAAGAACAAACACAAAACTAAGATATGTTTTAAGTATGAAAGCTATGAAAATGTACTGACTTCCGGTTTACCGTAATGACGTCATATTGTGGACTAGTTTCGATTTCAATAATGGCGGATCAGTTACATTACGGAGCTTTAGATGAAGAATTACACTACGATGAGTCATGATAATGGCACAATCTTTGTTGTTGTTGAATGATGCCGATTTATTGATTTATTTAAGTTATTAAAATCAGGAACGAAGATCTTCGTCCCTGATAACAAATATATGCCATGACACATTGTAACATATAATACACATACTAATATAGAGGTAAAATAACGTACTTTAAGCATTTTTAAAAATGACGTTTTATAAGGAGTATAATACACATACAATTTGAGTACAGGACACGTATTCACTAACTAAGGATGGCATAAAGGGTGGGGGGGGGGGGGGGGGGGGGGATAATTCCCTTTGTTTCTTTGTTTCCATTGCGGTCCTTCATTCCTGACAGACACTTTTCGCCTCCTGCGGATTTTCTGTTTCAGGAGTCATTACTCTATACCTCTATATCTCTGAGACGGAATGTGTCGGCCCGGATTAGCCTGCGCGGACTGCGCAGGCTGGTCTTGATCGATACATTTCGCATTGTCCATAAGGTTGATTTTCGCGTGGAACGGCTCATATTCTGTTAGGTTATGTTCCTCCTGATACACAGACCCGTTCATTTAGAATGGCCACAGTAGAAACAGTATCTGGAAATGGATACCGCGATATCATGATATCTAGGGAGGTAACCAATCTAGGACCTTGTATCGTGCTATTTTATTGAACATAAAAACCGAGAATGTTCTCATGAGCATTAAAGTGTATAAGGTCAATTCGAGATGACCTTGTATTAGGTGTAATCAGATCCAATATATATATATATATATATATATATATGTACAGCGAACTATTATGGTCTGATGTTAACGAGATCGGTATTCCAACATAGTCAGTCAGAGCCCCAGAAAAAGAAGGAGGGGTTCACAGCTCTTCTCCCACAATATCTCTATTATTATCCAAGCAAACCCTATGTTGTAGGTACTCAAAAGAATCGGCTCATTGAGACGATTCTTTTGAGTACCCACAACATAGGGTTAGCGGATAAAATAAGGATTGAAGAACAAGCAAAACGCTCCTTATCTAGAGCTCTGAATTAGTCTGGTCGGGATTTACGAGTATACTAAATATCCACCAGATAGATAATATAACCCTTCCCTGATACAGACGACTGATATAGCGTAATTAACCCTCTCCCACCAGCAGACCTATTTTTACACAAAAGTAGCAGACGACTTTTGAAAACATTGTTGCAAAAAAGGTGAATTTGCTCATGATGAGCAAGTTTCACCTTTTGCAATAATGTTTTCAACTCTTAATTAAATGATTAAACTCTCATTTATTGAGATAATTCACATTTTTGCCAATATTTTTTCAAAGTCGTCTGCTGCAGGGATGTCGTATGTGGGAAAGGGTTAACTAGAAAAAAAAGATATTGTCGGAAAAATGAGGCTTGTTTTCATTTGGGTAAATAGTTATACCTTTATCCTCTATAATCAGGGACGTTAAAGTATTGCGTACATGTTGATATAGGATACTTGTTTGTGTCGGTGTATCTTTGCTATTGTTTTTTGTTTGTATGGTATTTTACGCTACTTTCAAAGGCATTTCACAACCCAAAGGAAAGAAGTCACTACTCCAGTTATCACTTATAACTCGGATAAGCTTTGGTCTACCGACGGACCGACATGAGTAAAGCAATATACCCCCTTTTCTTCGAAGGGGGCATTATGAGGATATATATCCCCTGTTATTTTCAAAACTCAGTGAAAATCGTGTAAAATTATACAGATCTCTAGATAAGGGGCGTATTTCATGTTCTAAAAACTTATTTGACACTCAAACCCTATGTTATGGGTACTCAAAAGAATCGTCTCAGCGAGACGATTCTTTTGAGTACCCACAACGTAGGGTTTGGTTGAGTAATAAAAGAGATGTTTTTTGGGGAAAGATAAGTTTACTACTCCTTCTCTAGTCGGTAGCGACGTGGGCTGTCAATCCAGGGGTTGTGAGTTCGAATCCCAGCTAGGCCAACATTCTTTTCGACGTTTGACAAAAGTCACTGTGACATGCGTCATTCGTCTTTCACCAATGGGCTGTTTAACAGTCTATATGGAAAAGCAGCCAGTTGCTTGGAAAGTATGTTGTGTGGTGTACTGTTGTGGGAAAACCAGGAAACGCACGAGTAGGTGAACTGGTCCCCGTGATATGACTGAACAATTGTTGAAAACGGCGTTAAACCCCAAATCAGTCAATCAATCAATCTCTATTCCTCTGAATATATTAGAATAACCACTCGTTGGAAAAATATATATCATTCATTTATTGCCTTTATTTGCATCGGTGACACATATTAGTTAACCATTCACCTTACATGATAATATACAAAACATCTGAAAATTAGACATGTAATTCAGACATAATCTTGAAAACAATGTGGGAAAATGCTAAATGTCTTGTTTTAAGTAGTATCTCGGACTATCTCCCTTTTACATCATGTTTTTGAATTTCGACTACTGTAACTTGGCATCAAAATTCGTCTGTTTCTGTTAAAATGTTAAAAAACTTTTCCCAAAGAAAATCTTTGACACAGGTAAGACTCGGACCGTTCTGATCGAATTCTGAAACGGTTCTAAATGTATTCTTATTCTGAATTAGAAGAAATTCCATATTTACAAAAAACTTAACTTAACACATTGTTTAGCTAATCAGATATTATGTTAAATTGTGAATTTAATCATTGAAATAAGAAAATCGATGGTAAAAATGCGACCTGCTCTGATAACAAGGTGTTCATGAACAAAAAACCGATAGTTTTTGTCTCCAGATGTGACTCACAAAACGAAACATATGTGAACAGGTCATTTCCCCCACAATATTTGTCTTATAACTCAACAAAATCCTATGTTGTGGGTACTCAAAAGAATCGTCTCACCGAGACAATTATTTTGAGTACCCACAACATAGAGTTTAACAATCAAATAATGATTTAAAAACATGAAAAATGCCCCTTATCTAGAGCTCTTATGTTTGCATGTTAAACAAATTGGTTGTAATATACATTATATCTTACCTTGATGTTGTTGCGCATTTCAATTAATATATCCGTGTATGGCCCGAACTCCCAGTATGTATATCACTAGATATATAGTGTTTACTTTAAGTACAGTATAAGTTATGTCAGGTGTAAATCGAAACCGTACGTAAATGTTCACCCTTTATTTGTGCGTATCTTACAAGATGACTACAGTGCATGCGAAAAGTTACAAGTTATTTCTTGTGAGCGGTATATATCAAAATCGGCCTCTCCGTCCACACAGTCTGGTCAAGAGCTACACTGTTCGCACAATACGTACACAAGCTTGTTTGTTTAATGTTGTGTCATCGTGTGTAAATTCAGATAAGACTTATGATATGAGAAACATGATCTGAACTTTCACTGATCAGAAATGCCCACTTTTATATGTTCTCGTGCACTGAATCATGTGATAGAATAGTACCATCTGCCTCGAAGAGATCTGATGATAACATTTTAACATCTGGACGATTTGAATGACAATTTTGAGATGAAATGGGGATGGAAAAGAAGGATGAACTAGTCCGTCGTTCTGTTCAATATTTCCTTTACCAACAATGTGTTCAAAAGTCCGCTGCTGCAGATGCATACATTATCGCCAGTCTCAGGGAACATGTTAATTTCTAATCATGTAAAATGATTGTAACCACAATATTGTTTTTGCAACAATCCGTTTATCTTTGCCCACACACTACTAATATGCAGCAGACGACATTGAAAAAACCTCTTATACGTGATATTGAATAGAGTTAAAATGTGTGGCAAAGGGAAAAAAATGGTCATCATAGTTCGCAGGGGCGTAGCTTTGCAATAATCATTGTGTATATATAGGCCGTCTCGTGAGAAAATCAACGGTGTGGACTCTGCGTAAAGTATCGACCCGGATCAGCCTAAGCATGCCACACAGGCCTACCCGTATAGACACGTTGCGCCTCCTGTGGATGTTCTGTTTCGGGAATCACTACTCTATACATCTATCCCCCTAATACGGAATGTGTCGGCCGGATCAGTCTGCGCGGACAGCGCAGGCTGATCTGGTTGTTGATACATTACGCAGATATCTATCGCCGCAGCTGCATTTTGGGGGATTTTAGGGGGAAATGTGTAGGCACGTGCCTACATTGCCTAAAGGGAGCTTACGCCCCTGGTTTGTATGCTGCAAATGCGTTTGTTCGAAACAGCTACAATACATATAGTATTACCAAGTTACACTGTTCGGGTAGTCTGTCTTTCCCCGTGTAAGTCCGTGTAAGACAAAAAGAAATGAATGTCAGTGCTAAGTTTCGATGAAGATGTCTTCTTTGCACGGGTTTTGAAATACTAAAAGCAAAATTGGCAATGTGGGTGAATCTCTTCATACACGTGAAGGGTGTATACAACCTTTAAAGTTTTATAGGGCAAGTCAATTTTCATGTTGATTATTTTCATCGATTTACACCAGTGACAGGTGGTTTTGAATATAGATAGAAATTACCAACAAATGATACGTTTTGCACGGTTCAATGTGAAAATTCGTCTCATCTCTTTGTAATATTAGCCTACTACATTAATACATGTTAATGTTGTAAGATATACACGGGCAGACGCATTTTGACTTAATATCAGCAGACGACTTTTGAAAACTGTGTGGCAAAGGTGAAATTGCTCATGATGAGCAATTTCTCCTTGCCACAATGTTTTCAATTTTTTTTTAACAATTAAGATATCTTTTATGGAGATTTTTGCCAGGTTTTTGTCACTATATTTTCAAAGTCGTCTGCTGCAGGTTTGATATATGTGAGAAAGGGTTGAGGAAGTAAGTCCGCCCTAAGATAAGGGGTTGTACAAATATACTGCAGTGTAACGACAAATTGTCGTTAAATGGCCGGGATCA
>JASEVX010000017.1:10453792-10492527 GCA_031761405.1 Serripes groenlandicus
CATCACACATGTTGCCTCAACCAGTGCAAGGGGCATTCTGGATGAGGGTTCAACAAGGCCAAGTACTCGGATCGATCTGGACAGCTCGTTGATGTGGCAAGACGTGGACACCATATCAACCCCAATAAGTTTACCGGCGCCACAGCCCCGTACAGGTAGTACACAACCCCTTATGCTCATCCCAGTGGACCAGTCTGAGACAAACAGTCCAACGCTAGAGAGTGTCAAAATGTCTGAACTGCGTGCTAAGGAAGCTAGATTGGGGAAATGGGAAAAAGAACTGAAAATTAAGGAGAGTAAATTAGAGGAAGTAGTTAAGGGAAAGCTGAAACTCGAGACTTATACAAAGAAAATTGAGAACAAAGTTAATGAACTTGAAAAAACCATATTGACTTTGAGAAATAGGATTGTAACTCTCGAAGGGAATGACTCTGGTAACTGCCGGTCTGAATCGAATGAGGATATACGGGTTGACTCACAGGCTCCTGGTGCAATGCACCCTGAATTTAGTACAAACTTTCACAAACTACACAATCGTATTAGTAATATTGTATTTTCTCAGATTGATAAGCAGTTGGATAATATTGAACAATCTTTGAACAAGAATAATGAACAGAAAAGTGATAGCAGTACGAGCAATGATAGAGATCAACCTGCAGATTCCTCCCAGTTTGAGGGAAACCCTATATTTTTCCAGACCCGTCCAAGGCCTGAGCAGCAGCCACCCCGCAGTGTATACCAGAGCCGCCAGCCCAACACTAGGGTGCAGTCAGCGCTGGCATCTCAGCAATTACAGACACAATCTGGCAGTCTACAACAGGGCGGGCAACAGGCGTCTGATGCAGCGACTTCGAGAAGTTCACTGCCTCTACCAAACCTACAGCAACCACCTCCTCCATATGTGCCTCCTCAGCTACTGCACCCACAGGGGGCGGGCTTAGGCGATGTGCCACAACCACAGCAGTATGGTCCACAACCACCACCTATACAACCGAGGCAGACTGGAAATGTTGCTGTTGAACAGAGGCAGGGACCTCCTCCTTTTCGGTGTCCAAGCCTGCAGCCGCGCCAATTATAAGTAGTGAAGACCACGTTTCCCTCAAGGTCGTGTCATTCAACTGTAAAAACATTAAAACCTCCGCGCTTGCCGTGAATGAATTGTTTAAAGACTTTGACGTTATATTATTGCAAGAGCACTGGCTTTTTCAGGCCCAGTTGTCTCTATTAGATGAAGTAAATTCGAATATCAACGCTGCTGGTAAAGGTGCAGACTTTAAAAACCCGTTACCACCCATACAGATGCCCCGAGGATACGGCGGTGTCGCAGTCCTGTGGAGGAGCTGCTACAGTCGTCATGTCACTGTGCTTCCAGATGGTACGGAACGCATCCAATGTGTAGAGTTAGGAATGAAAGGTGCACTCCAGAGAAGGACTCTTTTAGTTTCTGTTTATTTTCCCTGTAAAGGCTATTCAACCAGCACCGCGGACTTCTGCGAGTGTGTAGACGAGTTGTTTGAGATTGTTTCCAAGTATATGAAAACACATAACATTTTAATTGGAACGGATCTGAATGAAGACTTGAACAAGCTTGGTCAAGATAGGCGCTCCACTTATATTCATGAGTTTATTCAAGAGTGTGGTCTCCGTTACAAGTGTATTGCACCTACATTTTCACACCCAAATGGTATGAATCAATCTGAAATAGACTATTTTTTATCCTGTGGTGATGTAAACTTTATTAAAAATGAGAAAAGCGTTCTGGAAACAATTGAAAATGTCTCCGATCATAAGCCCATAGCCATAACGGTCAGAGTGAATCTGCAGAAAGTGAAGGGGTCTAACTCTAATAGTAAAGAATCATCTCTCCCGGCAAGAACTAACTGGGAAAAGGTTGAAAAAGATATTTACCAGAGTCTCGTAACTGAGAAAATGAATACTTTCGATCGGAAAAGTGAAAGCACGGAAAGTTCAATCTTGAAGCTATGTGGCATTATGACCAGAGCGGGGACTGAGGCTTCTGGTAAGAAAAAGTGTGGGAAACGGTCTAAACCGAAACTCGCGGTGTGGAACAATGAAATTTCTGAATCTTTGAAACAAGTAAGAATTATACATAAACAATGGTTAGAATCTGGAAGGGATAATGACCCACTTGGCCCTTTATTTATTGAAAGAAAGAAGCGAAAGTCGGAATTTAGGCGTCTCTGTAGAGTGAGTGTTGCCGAGAAACTTAGGAAGGAACGTGATGATATAATGAGCGCACGTACTCGTGACACAAAGTTATTTTACAAACTCATAAATAAACAGAGAGGTACACTTAAAAACTCAATCGACGATTTGCACGTTGAGGGAATCTGTTATTCTGGGGAGGACGGTGTCCTCGCTGGATTTAAACGACATTTTGAAAGCCTAGCTAGGGAATCGGTAAATGAAACATTTGACAATGAATATCATAAACTTGTATTAGCTGAAGTGAAGGTTATTAAGGAAAATGTGAAATGTACCCAACAAGTTGAAACTGTATCTTCTGAAGAATTTCTGAAAGCTCTAAGAACCATTCATAAGGGAAAATCTGCAGACATTTATGGGGTTAATATTGAGCACATTGCGCATGGTGGCGAGTTGCTACAGGGTGAACTTGTGAACGTTGTTAATACCATTTTTGAGTGTGGAAAAATACCGGACTGTCTGAAAATGGGGCTGATTTCGCCAGTATTCAAGAACAAAGGTCATCCGTCTGAAGCCGGGAATTATAGAGGAATAACAGTTCTCCCTACAATATGCAAAATCATTGAAACAATCGTTAGGAATCGGGTCCAAGATAAGGTACTCCAAACTCAGAACATAGCTCAAAGAGGTTTTACGAGGGGCTCCTCCCCGCTGAATGCGGCATATATATTGGAAGAATATTACCGTGAATGTCTTGATCAGAAGGTAAAGGGTCATGTGATACTTCTTGATGCAAAATCGGCTTTCGACGTAGTTTCGCATGAACATTTACTTAGAAGACTGTACCACGCTGGTGTCAACGATAAACATTGGCTACTTATTCAGTCATTACATGAAAACGCGTCTAGCGTTGTGAAAATGAGAAACTCCATTAGTGATTCATTTGAAATAAAGCAGGGTGTCCGCCAAGGTGGCATACTTTCTACTGATCTGTATAAACTTTATGTAAATCCTTTGCTGAACCAACTTTTATCGTGCGGCTGTGGAAATAAAATAGGAACTATAGTAGTAAATAGCAGTGCGTGCGCAGACGATGTATGTATCATGGGCAACTCGGAATATGACACTCAATTAATGATAAATATGGCTGAAACATTCTCTTGTGAAGAAAGATACTTACTTCAGCCTACAAAAACCGTTGCATTAAACGTGAAACCTTCTAAGCTGAAAAGAAATGAGTCTGTCAAAGACGCCTTCCATTTGGGTGCGGTGCCTTTAAAAACTGTTGAAACTGCCCCGCACCTGGGTATCACACGAACTTCCACCGTTAATGAAAATGCTGAAACGAACGTTAACAAGAACATTGAGAAAGCTAGGAGAGCCCTTTATAGCCTGCTGGGAGCAGGTCTGCACGGAGAGAATGGACTTGACCCAGTGACTTCGATAAATCTATATAAAGTGTATGTTTTACCGGTACTCCTGTATGGACTCGAGTTAACTGTACCTACGTCCAAACTTGTTATAATGCTAGAAAAATTCCAGAAAAACACTCTTAAACAAATTTTGTCTTTAACAAGTAATGTAGCTGATCCGTCAGTATATATTCTCACGGGCCTCTTACCAGTTGAAGCTGTTTTAGATCTGAAAATTCTAAGTTTCTTCAACAATCTGTGTAACCAGAGCGATACAAGCCTCGAAAAACAACTTTTGTCTAGGCAACTTATTGTGAAAGGTGAAAAATCTCATTCATGGGCTAAACTGGTGCAACCGTTATTAGCGAAATATGAACTAGGGAGTGCTTTTACATATCTTGAAAACCCGCTGAACAAGTTTTGCTGGAAGAAACATGTACACATTATTGTTGAAGAAAATTGGAGGAAAGCGATCGAGGCTCAGGCACGCCTATACTCGTCACTCAGATATATGAACTGCACCTACTCACCGGGGAAGCCTCACCCAATCCTGCGAGTGGACTGCTCTTCCAGTAGAGAAGCAACAAGAATCCCAGCCAGACTACGAATACTGACCGGTACCTACATTCTTCAAGTGAATAGGGCAAGGTTTAATCAGAACGAAGTAAGCACATTATGTCCATTGTGCCACGAGGAGAACGAGACACTCGAACACTTTATCCTGAGATGTAGGATTCTACAGCCGGCTAGGGAATCTGCATTCGGGGAGATTAAGGTGATTTTACAGCAGAACGGCATCTCGATGAGTAAAACTTTATCAAGTGACATTGTGAAATTGATTGTGGACTGGTCAAACGTGTTCCCAACATATATACGGGAAGATGACTTCACTCACCAGTTGGAATACCAGTCGAGGCGACTCCTCTTCAACCTACATACGCTGAGATACACACTGTATAGAAACTCCCTTCTTGGTTGACCGCCCATTAGTAACGTGGTCTTCATGAATTAGGAACCCTAGTGAACAATATTGCTAAGTACTGAAAATTATACGCTGTAAAGTGACTGTTATAAACTTTGTGGTGACGGATTGTGTACATATAAAAACATTTTTGTGGTGAAGGACACTCCTACCTAGTATACTAGGGTTCGCCATTGTTGGCGGTAAAGATTATACAGAACAGAACATGGCGGTATTGGGTGTTTTTCATATGATGTGTTATTAAAATGAATCGCCTATAGAAGTAACAAGAAATAGTTCGTTCTCAATATATATAAATACCTTAAAATAAAGAAATTACATGAACAAAAGCTATGTAGGATGATTGATCATATTAATTCTACGACAATAAAGTTAACAAATTAATTAAATGAGCCATATTGTAGTTTTAAGGAAATCGGATTGAACCGCGGATGGATATATTTGTTTGTTGTCACACCAAGATGGCGGCTTGCGAACGACACGTCGAACATAAATGTCAAAAAAATATGTTTCTGGTATTTGTTCTTCTATTACAACTGTCAGTTGTTTTCGGTAACTTACATGACTCTGGACTGAGACAAAAACGGGCTGCTGTTCTACCAAACGACATGGTAGCTCAAGATATGCGCGGAAAGTTGGCTAATGACAGGGAACAGGGACCAAATCCCAATTTAGGCCAGGGAGCAAACCCCATGTTAAATCCTGTACAGCATAAGATACAGCAGGACTTCGGTGGAGCACTCAACAAACCACAGAGGGGTGATGAAATTAAAAATGTTCGATCAAACAACATGCTAGGTGGTGGAATGCAGCCAATGAACCCAAATCCATTGTTAAATGATAGAGGTAATCCTGTCAATTTTAACCAGAGACATTTAGGAGCACAACAAGAACAGAAGACAATCAGAAAAGGTCCACAGTTCATGCTGGTTGAATCCCCAGAATGTCAAGAAGATTTAGCAAAACATTGTAACATAGCTCTTGGTTCTAAACGACACAATTTTGCTATTCTGGAGTGTTTACAACGTGATGTCGAGGTAAGTTATGGCTAGGCTTTTTCAATAATCTCGAGCTAGAAAGATCTAAATAATGAGTATTTATAATTACCATAAGGCTTTCTTGCTATTTATTTCACAAAACCATAGCAAAAATGTGAACTAAATGATCTAGTTATTGATACATAATATTTCTCATCTCGGTAGGTAGACTTCTATCTATCTTCCATTAATGTCAAACCCCTTTTGGGAACCTAGACATTTGCGCATCAAACTGCAAGATTGTAAATAAATGTTGTGAAAATAGGTAAAGGAAACTAATAAAAGCAATTTTAAGTTAAAATAAGAAGGTGCAGGTTATGTTTAAAGTATGTCTGTAGCGACGCTGGCTGTCAATCCAGGGGTTGTGAGTTTGAATCCCAACTCGGCCAGCATTCCTTCTGACGTTTGACAAAAGTTACTGTGACAAGTGTCATTCATCTTCCACCTATGTGGAAAATCAGTCAGTTGATTGGGAAGTTTGTTGTGTGGACAGTGGAGTACTGGTGTGAGAAAGCTAGGATTAGTAGGAAACATGTACATGAGTAGGTGAACTGTCTGTCGTGATATGACCAATCAATTTAAGTAAAAGAAGTCTGATATTTCCCTATGGAGAGACATATATGCTAACAAACTTTTTCTAACAGCTAAATGTGGAATTTCATGATCTCAAATGAATTTTGGGTTTATTTTTTTTCTAAATCTTATAAATCATTATTAGAAAGTGAGAAGAAAAAACTATTTTGTGATTCTTTTATCTATGTCTCACAATATGTTTAAAAAATCTTGATGTAACTGAGCATAAATTTGTTTAACGCATTAGCTTATTTTAACCCCCCCTTTACAGACAATAAATCTGCAGATGATGCATGTCTTTGAAAAAAATCTAGGTAATTTCGTAAAATTATGGAACATTTTGTAGCAAAAGTTAGAAATTGCAATTTATTAATGGAGTTGAAAACACTGTGCAAAAGGAAAACCTGTTCATTATGATCAAAACTGTCTTTTGCTGAATCTTCTGCCTGTGTAGTGTATATTGTCTAATTAATAAAAGCTTAATTTGAACATTGTGGATAAAAGAGCATAATGCATTAATTGCCCTGAGCAATATTAAAATTCTTCTTAAATTGTTAATTATTGTTTCAAGTTGAAGGTGTTAATGAAATTCTATGTGAAAATCAGCAACTTATTTCAATATATATGTATCAGTCTGTACTTTGCAACTGTTTCCTAGTTCTGTCTGAATTATCAATAGCATGTTTCTTTTACACACAGAGTTTGATCAAATTGACCACTGTACTGTTTGTTCTTTAAACCCTTTCCCTCATACGACAATTCTGCAGCTGACGACTTTGAATGTAATTTGTCAAAACATAGAAAATCTCCATAATTGAATGGATAACCTATGACAAAAAGTTGAAAACATTGTGGCAAAAGGAGAAATTGCACGTTTTGTGCACTTTCTTCTTTTGTCACTATGTTTTCAAAAAGCCGTCTGCTGCAGAGGCATCAGAAAGTGTCTATATGAGGGAAAGGGTTAAAAACAGGACTGTCAGTAGGGGGAGCTAGTTTCCTTATTATGCGTATAGTACTGGTAATACATTAATATATTTTCTCGTTCAAAAGCATGTGTACTGCATGTTAAATTTAACTGGCCAACAGAGAATTTTAATTTCCACTTGCCAACGGATAACAGCCAAGTTATAATACCGTGACAGTCACAAAGTATTTATTTTATCTTTCAGATTCAGATATCAGAGGGCTGTCAGCACGTAAGTAACGTTTCGTATTCTTGTTTTGGCAGATTTTGTGGATTGGTTGTTTGCATGTAAAGTAATTATCCTATGAAAGCATGATCCACTCTCATTGTGTTTGATTATGTGAATCAAAACTTTATATCGACGGCTTGGCATGAAACGGTTGTAACTAACATTGGTATTTTTTTTACCAAGGTTAATCACCTCACCATCAAGTCTTTATAAGCTTAAATCGTTTTTCTTTGTAAACTATGGAAATTTAGGTGCCATTGCCCGTTCTGAGCAAATCTAAATTTCTATTGTTTACAAATGGGTCAAAATTTGCTTATGTGAATCAAAACTTTATATATAACCCATGACTTATTTTAAGCTTCAATTACAAATTATGTATATGCAATTAAGAAGCATAGAATGCATCTATTCACATGCTTCAAGCAAATATCAATAATGGATCTAAATGAGCCCAGCCCGTCCATGAGAAAATGTATGGTTTGACTTATTAACAGTGCAGATCCAGATCAGCCTGTCTATAAGCACATATTGATCAAGATCTCTACTGATCAAATATTGATTACATAAGCTTTTTAGAAGCTTCTGTAAACGTGTATATATTCTGATAAAAAGGAGCAGAGGTACGGGCTGATCTAAACCTGGACTGGCTCCCAATTCACTGAACCCTTTCCCTCATATAGACGCTTTGTGACGCCTATGCAGCAGACAGCTTTTTGAAAACATAGTGAAAAAGAATAAATTGCTCAAAACGAGCAATTTCTCCTTTGCCACCATGTTTTTCCACCTTTAGTCATAGGTAATCCATTCAATTATAGAGATTTTCTATTTGTTGACAAAATATGTGCAAAGTCGTCTGCTGCAGATTTGTTGTATGTGGGAAAAGGTTAATTATGAACATCACTATATTAAATGAAGGAGAACCCTTCTTTGGTCTTTTATTTGCAGTTGATTTACATGTATAAAAAAAATCTAACAAAAGATGGAAGGTTCGAGTCAGCTGGAAAAGAAGTGTGTGGGCAAGCATTGAAGGTGGTAAGGATTTGATGATTTATTATATTACCTAACATCTTCACATTGGACACTGTCTGTCGTCTATCCATAGTGAACAACTAGCTTCAAACTACTTTGTCTTTTAAGCCATTTGGTCAATTCGGTGATCCTCTTTCAAAAGTGTTCAAATATTTAAAATTCTTTGTGGAAAATGGTTGCAGTGTCATAGGCAAGGGGGGAAATAGCAAAAGAAATCAACCTTAAACTGTTTATCTGCTTTGAAGATCATTCTTTAGAATTGTTTCTTAGGTTACCTTCTACAAAGATTTTCAAACCATATTTGAAAGCATCAGAAAATGGACTTAATGACAAAACTTTAAACAAAATCCTGCTCCTATGAAAGCGCTTGTCTGTTTTCAAGATATTTAGCACAAATGTACTTTTAAAAGTAACCTACAAAACCTATTCAAACCATATTGATTAGTAGAAATACATGGCCACTTGGCGGCTAAATGACAAAACTTTTAAATACGTCTCTGAATCTGCTTATTAAATTTTGCACAGATTATTTATATCAAGAGCTTGATGCCTATATCAAATGGACAAAATGAAAAGTCCTTGTTAAAATGTATACAATTTACTTGTGAATAAACCAGAGCCCACACTTGTCATGGGATCTTTTTAAATCTCGCCTACAGTATTTAGGCATATGGTTCTGAAATCTCTTGTTAATGTGGGAAGAGTTTACCCTTTCCCTCATACGACAATTCTGCAGCAGACGACTTTGAACATATTTTGTCAAAAATGGAAAATCTCTATAATTGAATGGATAACCTATGACTAAAAGTGGAAAACATTGTGGCAAAAGGAGAAATTGGTCGTTCTGAGCAATTTCTTCTTTTGTCACTATGTTTTCAAAAAGCTGTCTGCTGCAGAGGCATCAGAAAGCGTCTATATGAGGGAAAGGGTTAATTAGTAAATTAAACCCTTTGAAAATATTGAAAACACTAAACATTATCTCTCACTGGTAATTTTCAGCATTCAGAGTGTAAGAGTGAGATTCCAGAGAACAGAATACCCTGTTTGATAGAGTACATGGATAACATAACTGAGCCCAGCTGTCAACAGTTCCTCAATAAAATGGCGGGAATAATCTTCAGTGATTACAGATACGTGTACCACTTCATGCAGTCCTGTGACGGGGATATCACAAAGTTTGAGTGCGGTCGGATGGACAATGACGAAGATGTAGGTGTATTATCTTCAGCGTTATTAGCTTTTTAACCTTTTCCCACTTACAGACGCTTTCTGATGCCTCTGCAGAAGACAACTTTTGAAAACATTGTGGCACTAGGAGAAACTGCTCATAATGAGCAATTTCTTTTTTTGCTACACTATTTTTAACCATATTCAATAATAAAACGTCCATATATAGAGATTTTTTTCATTTTTTGCCGTCTGTCTGTCAACATTTTGGGTTAAAGTTTCAGGTTGAGGCAAAATCTCAGCACTGGAAAGGGTTACAAACTTGAAACTTTGCCTGAAAGTAACCAGTTACAAGTTCTATTGATTCCTATGGTTACTTTGACCTTGACCTTGGTTTGTCGATTTTCAAGGTCAAATTGCCGACAATCTGGCCTTGCCGTATTCAGCGGTTTCTTGTTTTTAACAAAGTAGAGCTGATCCGGGTTACTCCTTTCCCACTTGCAGACACATCTGCAGAAGATGTTTTTGAAAACATTGATGCAATAGGAGAAAATTCTCTCTTTGTCATAGGTTTTTCAACACTGTTCAATAATGGTTCTTTCCTTTTCAGAGAGTGTTCATGTTGTCAGGCAGATTTGTTGTAAAGGGGGGATCAACACTTTCCCGCATACAACAAATTTTTAGCAGCCGTCTTTGAAAACATTAAACATTAAGTCACAAATATGTCACAAATATCATATGGAAACTCTATTAGTGAATGTACCATATTTGAATAAAGTTGAAAACATTGTGTTTAAAGGAGAAATTGCTCATTATGAGCAGTTTGTCCTTTTGTCAGTGATTTTAAATTGTCTGCTACAGAGGCATCAGTAGAAGAGGATTAATTTTTTCCCACACAAAGTCAATGCTCATTATATTAAAGTTGGATGTCTTGATTTTTCTTATATTTCATAAACGAAAGCCTTTTGTTTTGTATACAGTTATTGATGTGGGAAGGGCTCTTTTCATTCAGATAATATTTATTATCCCCTGTAGGCATAGACATGGAGGGGATATAGGGATCAGCCCGAAAAACGTCATCACTAGAAACTTCATTTAGTCCAATAGTTAACCCTAATGCAAATGGTCACAAGCATCACCTCTTGTATGAGTTTGTGTTTCACTGATCTAGGTGAAGGGTCAATATCACAGCAGTGCTTGCACTAACTTTTTGAAACAGGAAGTCCTGACTTCCTGGGTCTGAATTTTGAAAGTCCTGCTCATAATTCTTGGAAGTCCCAGGTGGCACGCTGGCTTTTTTCGCATCTTGCACATTCTATTGTGTTTCCCTTTGTTTTATTTTAAAATACATTATTGGGAAAGAAGCTAATTAATACAGAAAGTGGATATTGCTTCTTTGTCAACAATGTTATTGTTGGTTCTACCATAACACTTTTAAACCAGTAGGTTTTTATGTGATATAGAATGCTTTTTTCTGATCATGTGTCAAAAGCTATCCAGCATAAAATTCATCAAAAGATTGGCATGACCATGATTCATTACATTCACATTAAACATGAATTATGTTCTTAAATCACATTCAGTATGGCAAAAGGAATGATTTCTGTTAATGAGTTATTGATTTTATTTTAAACACCAGTAAATAAAGTGTTCTGCAGTGAGACATATTACAAACACACATTAAGGGCACTAAACTTTCATAATAGTCAACTTTAAGACAAATAAGAATGAGTGTGAGTAATACTTTCTTGAATGACATTTCCGATTTCCAAAATGCAGAAAATGCACGAAAACCCATTACAAATTACAATATGTATTTTCACCTCCAGACTTCAGTTTCTTTTATATTTAAAAAAAATAATGAACTAAATTTATTTCATAGGTAAGTCCTCTTTGACAGCTGGCTGTGATTTTGATAGATCTTCATGTCAACTTTGTTTTTAAAAAATCGGCAATTAAAAAGTGTTTCCTATGGATTCAGGCAAACAAAATAATAATCTTTAAACAGTTAAATTAATATAGGGACATTCTTTTATCATATCCTAGTATGTTTTTACATGGGTTATTGAAATTAATTACCCCTACGCTGTTTATAATGAAAAATAGAATTGATTGGTGTGAGGTCGTTATCAAGTGTCAAATCTGGGGGTGGGTGGGGTACGCATTCTCGATCGTGATTGGCTTAAATCTACCAATTGATAACTCCCACTGTCCATAATTGACACTTCATAAAACACAATACACAGTGTCTTTAGATAATTACACACAATTTCTAGTGGACATATATATATACGTCCTGTGTTTTGATTGTCGGCGTATACCCTTAATTCCTGGACGTACTTGGACGTCTCCCTTGTCAATTTTGGGCGTACGGGATCGATTTTCGGGCGTAAAAACGCCCAATATGTCCATTAACGTGAGTGCTGTCACAGTGACTGTTAGTGCCGAACAATTAATTCGTACTAGCGACTTCATTTCTTTTCTGATCTTTATGAAACTCATACATTATTTCAAAAATATCGTCTTGTATGGGTTAGCATTTCAAAGAATTGGGTCAAGGTCACAGTGACCATATTACAGCTGTACGAAACAATGTCTTTGCTTTAGAACTTTCTTTTGTCGATATTTCGATTTCATGTTTTGTTGTTCTTCTTCTTACAGAAACAGCATGAACAAGGGAAAACCATTATTTGTCTGGCCGGAAAGATTGGAAAACTCACACCACAATGTAGAAAACAAGTTTTACGGGTAGCAGAGCTTCAATCAGATGATTATCATTTAGACAGGCCCTTGTTTTACGCATGTCGTGATGCTCGAGAGATTTTCTGTGACCAGGTTCATTCTGGTGGTGGGAAGGTGTTTGAGTGTCTCTACAAACATAAAAGTAAAGACAATATGCCTAAACAGGTGAGGTCCAGTATTTTGTTGGTGTCATTGTCTCAGAGGACTAGATAAGGGGAAGAAAACTGGTCTATTCCCCACAATATCTCTTATTAGTGAACCAAACCCTATGTTGTGGGTACTCACTGAGACAATTCTTTTGAGTACCCACAGCATAGGGTTTTAAGGTCAAATAAGGATCTTAGAACATGGAAAATGCCCCTTATCTAGAGCTCTGGGTAAGGTCCAGTAATATGTTGGTGTCATTGTGAGATGACTTTCTTGACTTTATCATCCTATGCTTGTGTACTCAAAAGTGCATCATCAATACAAACTTATTGTATAAATAGAGCATCATAGAGACGAATTTATTGTTTACCCTGAACATAGCAGATTTGTAGTAGGCGAGAAAGGGCTATTCAAGGCAGCTGCATCATGTTTCAATAATCTACAATTTCTGAAAAATATTACTTGTTTTTGCACCTGAATTGCTTTCATTGTGTTGAGATTAGAATAATCCCATTGAAGGAGGGAGATCATGTTATATCCATTATACTAAGTAATGATTGTAGTGGCCTTTATACTTTGAAAAAGCTTGGTAAAACTATGAACAATCTCTATAAATGACAGTATAATTATTGAAAAGAGTTGAACACATTGTAGGCAAAGGGGAAATTGCTCATCATGAGTATTTTTCCCATTTGCAACCATGTTTCAAAAAGTTGTCAGCTGTAAAGTGTATCTGTTAGTGGGAAAGGGTCTGCTGCGAAATGCATGTGCAAGTATGAAACTGTTAACCCTTTCCCACCTGCAGACACATTTTGACGCAATAGCAGCAGACCATTTTTGAAAACATTGTGGCCAAAGGTGAAATTGCTCATGCAGAGCAATTTCTCCTTTGGCCACAATGTTTTAAACTTTATTTAACATTTAAGCTATCTTTTATGGAGATCTTTCAGGTTTTAGTCACCGTTTTCAAAGTTTGCTGTATGAGGGAAAGGGTTAAATATATTGGTGGAACTTTTCTGATTGTAGTGTAAGAAAATGCTTACAATAAGACAGCAGCTGATCGCAGAGGATGTTAAGGTAGAGAGGACGTTTTATACTGCTTGTAAAAAGGATATGATGGACAATGGATGTTTATCGCGTCATGCCACCGAAGAGTCAGAAAGCAAACGGTCCGCTGTCCTCTTATGTCTAGAAAACGTTCTGAAGAGAGGTAAATTATCATAGTCAAGACTTAAACCCCTTTCTAACTTAACAACAAAACTACAGCAGGTAACATTGAAAACATCTAGGTCTAATCTATGTCGTTATCATCTGTACGTCCGTCTGTTCCATAGGTGGTCTTCTTTTAAAGTTGTTAAACAAATTTAATTCCAAGTATAACTTTGCTTGCTGCGGCATCAGAAAAGCGGAAAATTGGCAAAAGTACTAGCTTGATTTGAAAATAATTTTGCACAAATGTTCCTTGAGGAACCCTCTACCAAGATTGTTCAATTTTTTCCGATTCGTTGAAAAACATGGCAACGAGGGGCGGAGCTTGTTTTCCCTATATGTGTATTGTAAAATCTTTAAAGAACTTCTTGTCAAAAAGTACTTGCCCGATTAAAGGTTAATTTGGCACAAATGTTCCTTGTGGGACCTTCTACCAAAATTGTTCAAATTAACCCTATCCTTTGAAAAACATGGCCGCCAGGGGCGGGGCTTGTTTTCCTTATATGTGCATTGTAAAATATTTTTAAAAATATTCTTGTCCATTCTTGTCCAAAAGCACCTGCCTCATTTAAAAATGATTTGGTACAAATGTTCCTTGGGTGACCTACCAAGGTTGTTGATAAATCCGATCCATTGAAAAACATGGTCACCAAGGGGTTGCTCATATATAGAGTAAAAACTTTGAGAACTATTGAAGTTCTATTAAATCAGGTGAGGGATATAGCCTATAGGACCATGATGGCCCTCTTGTTTAATTTATATAATTTCATTTAGAGATTTTTCATTTATTTGCCAAAATGTTTTCAAAGTCATGTGCTGTATTTTGGATAAAAAGATCACTTAAACGTATCTCATGCAGGCAACTTTCGAAGGAATACAGTTTTGTGCAAATTGCGAACTGCAAGGTATTTTTAATTGGTGGATGGGGGGGTATTTTTTAATTAAAATTAAAATTAGTGCCCAAAACATAATTAAAATTTGATAGGTGGTACCCTAAAAATTGGGGGTCTCGTAGTTGTAAATAGCATTAACACTGGCCTGCTGGTCTCAGGATAAATGAACTATTAGTACTGGTAACTTGTCCAAAAAGTGCTGTTATATAAATGAAAACTGTTGAAAGTGACATTAAACACCATACAAACAAACATTATATTGTTTGTTATTTCAGATGTCCGGTTGGATCCAGGTTGTTTAGAGGAGATGACCCAGTTGAGATCGTCACTGATGGAGGATTACAAGATAACCCCGGATATTGTTGCCCACTGTGATCACGAGATACAACAGTTCTGCAAGGGGGGTCTAGAGAGAGGGGGCAAAACTCTCCACTGTTTAATGAGATTGGCTAACCCCAGGAAACACAAGAAAGGACAAGAACTCACTCCCGAATGCAAGGCTTCTGTAAGTCAGTGTCTTAGACAGAAACTATTTTGACGTATGCCACCATTGAAAATGTTTTCACATTGTCTGACCTTCCAACAAATTTTGTCTGGGCCATCTATATTTCCCGAAATATTTGGTATGCCCATACATCTTCCCAAGGGTGTTTGATGTGTATACAAGATACGGTCACATTCCCTTTACCTTAGTGACCACTTGAAAAAGAAGTTCCATCTCCATGTGAATATCTACGGCTTACCAGCACTTCTGGTGACCTTGACCTTTGACCCTAACTAAAAAATGTGTTTTACACCTAATGTTTGTCGGTGACCTTGACCTATGACCCACTGTAACAAAATGTTTTGGCAAAGGCCATATTTCCAATACTGTATCGCTTATATACCAAGTTAAGTATGCACTTACATCTTTGGCAGAGGTTAATTCAGAGCCCTAGATAAGAGGCATTTTTCATGTTCTAAAATCCTTATTTGACATTCAAACCCTATGTTGTTGGTACTAAAAAGAATCGTCTCAGTGAGACGATTCTTTTGAGTATCCACAACATAGGATAGGGTTGAGTAGTACGAGAAATATTGTGGGGAAAAGACCTGTTCACTCCGCCCTCTTATGTAGTCCTCTGGATTATGTTGTTTACCAAAATATTGACCAAGTGAGAGTGATACTTATAAATAAAATTTGACTTCTCCAATTAAAGCAATATAAATTAATCATTTTTAGCTCGACTTTTGAAAAAAAACGAGAACTATTGTCATGACCCTGGCGTCATCGTCGGCGCTGGCAGCGGCGTCGTCGTCCGGTTAAGGTTTTTGTTTAGCTCAGCTTTTTTTTCTGTTTTCTATCAGTCGAGCATCTGTGCCGTACACGGTGCTCTTGTTAATTCAACCAATAAAATAGAGATGTATCATGTCTTTGGTTTCTCTACATGAATAAATTGACTAACATTATGAATGCAATTACCCACATACAGAAGCTTCAGCAACTGTTCAGTTATATAACACGTTTCCTGGGTAATTTACTAGTACTACTGGTCCATTTATCCTGATACAAGTGAGTCAGTCTTAATACTAAACCCTCAGCGCCAGGGAGAGAAAGCCATTACTACCATTTTTACAGTCATTGGTATGAACCAGCCAGGGATCGAACCCACCATCTTCTACACCCGCGTCTCAACAGCAGACAACTATTGAAAACATCTTGGCAAAATGAGAAATTGTTAAATTATTGTTCTTTATAAAGTGTTTCCATAGTTTTAATAAAAGGTTTTTGAAAGTCGTATGCTGCAGAATTGTTGTAGGTGGGAAAGGATAACATGCATAGTGTGCTTTCTTAACGGTCATGGCTCTCAGGTCAAATTTTATCTACAACTGTTTAATGGGTGTCACATCTTTATAATCTGCGTGACCGTCTCAGTGGTGTAGAGATTTGAGAGTCGACCTTGGGAGAGAAAGACAATGGTTTGTTTCCCGGATGGGTCTTTCCAAAAATGGTAGTAGTGGATTCCATCCTTGATGGTCACAGTTGCAGGGATAGCATTATGACTGATGCTGCAGTGTCTGGATATATAATACATTTTTGTACTTGTAAATTACTCAGGAAATGCTGTGATATGACTGGAAAACTGTGGAAAGTGGCATAAAACAACCTTCAAACAATCAAATTATAGTCTGCATAGACAACTTTTGTAGAGATAAAATCATAAAGCTATGACATTTGCAAAATTGGAAGATCTTATTCAAAGGTATGGTCATGTCCCTCCCTCTGTCCGTTTGGGTTTTCCGCCCTTTTTTCTTACATACTTTGAGCTATTGAGCTGAAATTTTGTATAAGGCTTTGTAGTGATGTGTCACATATCAAGTTCATATTTCCTGGGATTTCGTCAATTTTTGAATGAGTTATGACCCTTTTTGGACTTAGAATATTTGTTTTCCGCACTTTTTTTCTACATGCTTTGAAGTATTGAGCTGAAATTATGTATATGGCTTTGTTATCAAGTGTCACAGATCAAGTTCACATTTCCTTGAATTTCGTCAATTTTGAATGAGTTATGCCCCTTTTTGGACTTAGAATATTGGTTTTCCGCACTTTTTTCCTACATACTTTGAGCTATTGACCTGAAATTTTGTATATGGCTTTGTAATCATGTGTCACAGATCAAGTTCACATTTCCTCGGACTTTGTCAATTTTTGAATGAGTTATGCCCCTTTTTTGGACTTAGAATATTTGTCAATTTCTGCATGAGTTATGCATATTTCATAGTTTCCCATTATTCTTTAACAACTTATTCCTGAATGACCTTATTAACTTTTTACAAACAAACAATATATCAAAACAAAGAGGAAACTTACAAAGAAGTTCCTGATGTGCGTATTATGTACCGTTTGCGGTACTCTTGTTCCTCTTAAAGATATGTTCTTAAATTGCTGGGAAAAGCAAAACAAATCGCATCCTTTTGGGAATTCTATGGGATTATCTCCCCTGAGGCTAAAATCAAAGTACCTGTAGTGAAAAACCTGGGGTAATCTTCATAAAAATAAATGATGTTATTTTCTCCACAGCTTGATGATCTACTCACAGAGGCTGATATTGGACAGAACTTCAAGGTTGATAAGGTATTGAGGGAAGCCTGTGCTGAAGTACTAGAAAAAGAATGCAAGCACGCCCCTGCTAATGGGTAAGTAGAGAGATGTCAGAACTCTGTACTTTCTTTCATAGAAAAACAGACATCTAAAAAATCCATAATAGGAAAAGCATATTGAGGGCTTCATTCAAAACAGATGTAACTGTATCTTGTTACAAGATGTAGTTACAACCTATTGCATGAACCCATCAAAATGTCCCACTTATAACAAATCTGCAGCAGATAACTTATTTCAGAGAAAATATTTCAGTAAACATATGGGACATCTCTTTATGAATATTGAATTGAGTTGAAAAAGCATCATGGCAAAAACAGAAATTGATTATAGTGAGCTTTTCCCCTCCACGATGTTTACAAATACCTCTACTGCACATGCATCAAAATGTGTCTGCATGTGGAAATGGGTTGAAACGGTTTCTCCAACAATAGGAAAGTTGTTGAATACTTTAATTAAAGAAGGTAACCAAATTGGCTAGAATGGATTTTCCTTATGAGCCTTAATTATATGATCAAATAGAATATAAATATAATGATTACTCCTGGTCTGTAAATATCACAGTGACATGACATGACAATGAAGAAAACATTGAGGGCTTGAGAGAATGCAGATAATGAGCAGTTTCTACTTTTGCCTCAATGTTTTCAAATGTATTCAATAATCAAAATGTCATTTGAAAAGATTTTTTTTCAAGTTTTATATTTTTAGCTCACCAGAGCACAAAGTGCTCAAGGTGAGTTTTTGTGATCACCTTTTGTCCGTCGTCAACATTTGCTTGTTAACACTCTAGAGGCAACATTTTGCATCCAATCTTCATGAAAGTTTATCAGAACATATTTCTCCATCAAATCTAGGCCAAGTTCGAAACTGGGTCATGTAGGATCAAAAACTAGGTCACTAGGCCAAATTTAAGGAAAATCTTGTTAACACTCTGGAAGCCGCATTTTTGGCTTTGTCAGAATGTTTGTCTTAGTGATATCTAGGCCAAGTTCGAATATAGGTCATGTCAGGTAAAAAACTAGGTCACTAGGCCAAATTGAAGGAACATTTTGGTAACACTCAGGGAGCCATTTTAAACTTGAGCATGTTGAAACTTTGTCATAACTTTTGTCTTGATAATATCTAGGCCAAGTTTGAATATGGGTTATGTCCGGTCAAAAACTAGGTCACTAGGCCAAATTTAAGAAAAATCTTGTTAACACTCTGGAAGCCACATTTTTGGCTTGAGCATGTTGAAACTATGTAGGAAAATTTGACTTAGTGATATCTAGGTCAAGTTCGAATATGGGTCATGTCTGGTCAAAATCTAGGTCACAAGGCCAAATTTAAAGAAAATCTTGTTAACACTCTTGAAGCCACATTTTTGGCTCGAGCATGTTGAAACTTTGTCAGAATATTGTTCTAAGTGATAGCTAGGGCAAGTTCGAATATGGGTCATGTCAGGTCAAAAAATAGGTCACTAGGCCAAACTTAAGGAAAATCTTGTTAACACTCTTGAAGCCGCATTTTAAACTTGAGTATGTTAAAACTTTATCAGAAAGTTTGTCCTGATGATATCTAGGCCAAGTTCGAATATGGGTCAGCTCAGGTCAACAACTAAGTCACTAGGCCAAATTGTAGAACAATTTAGTTAACACTAGAAAGATCGCATTTTTGACTTGAGCAGCTTGGAATTTTGTCAGAAAGATGCTCGAAATACTTTTCTTAGTATGAGGATTCTATTGAGAGACCTTAACATAGATTTAAATTGGCTGCTGTATTATGACTTTTGAAAACACTGACAAAAGTAGAAATTTCTCAAAACGAGCATCACTAGTCCAAATTGAAGGGAAATCTTGTTGATTTTTTTGCTACAGCAGCTTTAAATTAGGTCAGAATGTTTATCTGAATGATATCTAGACCTAGTTCGAATATGAGTCATGCCGGATAAAAAACTAGGTCACTAGGCCAAATTGAAGGAAAACCTTGTTAACACTCTGGAGGCCGCATTTTTCACTTCAGCAGCTTGAAATTTTTCCAGAATGTTTGTCTGAAATATATCTAGGTCAAGTTCGAATATGGGTCATATTAGGTCAGAAACTATGTCACTCCCAAATCGGAGGGAAATCTTGTTAACACTCTCGATACTGCATTTTTTACTTGAGCATGTTGAAAATTTATCACAATGGTTGTCTTGATGATATATCGAATATTGGTCATTTCTGATCAAAAACAAGGTCACTAGGCCAAATTGAAGGAAAATTTTGTTAACACTGTAGAAGCAGCATTTTTTGCTTCAGCAGCTTCAGAATGTTTATCTTAATGACGTCTAGGCCAAGCTTGAAAATGGGTTATGCCTGGTCAAAAAGTAGGTCACTAGGCCAAATTGATGGAAAATCTTGTTGGAGGCCGCATTTTTTCAGAATGTTTTTCTGAATTATATCTAGGTCAAGTTTGAATATTGGGTCAGAAACTAGGTCAATAAAAGAAAATATTGTTCAAACTCCGGAAGCCGCATTTTTACTTTGAGCAAGTTGAAACATTGTCAGAATGTTTGTCTTGGTAATATCTAGTCACTAGGCCAAATGAAGGAAAATCTTGTTAACAATCTGGAGGTTGCATTTTTAATCTTTGTCAGAATAATTATCTTGATGTGTTTTGCATTAGTAATCACATTGCATAATTCAGGTGAGCAAACTAGGGCCATTATGGCCCTCTTGTTTCATTAATTATGTCTCCCCTTCTCCGAAAGGGGGGACATGCTGTATTTGTAGTTATTACGATTCCCCAACAGAGTTGGGAATCGTATTGTTTTTCTACTGTTTTTTATTATTATTATTCTTTCTTCTTTTTCTCCTATCCAAATTTTTGTCCAGAGCAATACTCATAAACTACTTGATGGAATTGATCGAAACTTGCAACATAGATAGATGGCAATGTGAACTTGTGTAGTTTTCAAGAATGATAACTCTGAGCCACTTTTTTGCAAAGTTATCTCCCCTTTTGCAATATTTTAATCAATTTTTGTCAGAGCGATATCTTGTGAACGAATGGTCAGATATTATGAAACTTGGAACATAGATAGATGGCACTGTGCAGTTGTACAACATGCAAGAATTATAACTCTGGGCCACTTTTTTGCAAAGTTAACTCCCCTTTTTCATTTTTTTTAATAATTGGGTGATTTGAACTTGTATAACTCGATAACGAAAAGAGATAGAGACTTGAAACTTAGTACAAATGTTCCCAATCAAGTGACCTACTTTCTCATGTGTATTTGAGCTTGACCGAATACTCGTTTCTGATTGGTCGATTTTTCGAACTTGTATAACTCGAAAATGACTAGTGATAGAGACTTGAAACTTAGTACATGTGATTCTAATCAAGTAGTACTACTTTCTCAAGTGTATTAGTGCATGACCGAATACTCGTTTCTGATTGGTCGATTTTTCGGACTTGTATAACTCGAAAATGACTATTGATAGAGACTTGAAACTTAGTACATGTGATTCTAATCAAGTAGTACTACTTTCTCAAGTGTATTAGCGCATGACCGAATACTCGTTTCTGATTGGTGGATTTTTCTGACTTGTATAACTCAAAAACGACAAGTGATAGAGACTTGAAACTTAGTACATGTGTTTCTTATCAAGTAGTTCTACTTTTGCATGTGTATTAGCGCATGACCGAATACTCGTTTCTAATTGGTCGATTTTTCGGACTTGTATAACTCAAAAACGACAAGTGATAGAGACTTGAAACTTAGTACATGTGTTTCTTATCAAGTAGTACTATTTTTGCATGTGTATTAGCACATGACCGAATACTCGTTTCTGATTGGTCGATTTTTCGGACTTGTATAACTCAAAAACGACAAGTGATAGAGACTTGAAACTTAGTACATGTGTCCCTAATCAAGTAGTAGTACTTTCACAAGTGTATTAGCGCATTACCGAATACTCTGGGCCATTGTGTTATCTGCCATTGTTCGATAAAATGGCAAGGGAATCGTTCGTAACTGTTGCTACAGTTACAATCTCTAGTTCTTATTCTTATTCTTATAATTATGTCTCCCCTTCTCCGAAAGGGGGGACATGCTGTATTTGTAGTTATTCTTATTCTTATAATTCTTCTTCTTCTTCTTCTTAACTTTTGTTTGTCCAGAGCAGAACTCGGAAACTACTTGAAGTAATTGATTGAAACTTGGAACATAGATAGATGGCAATGTGAAGTTGTGCACCTTGCAAGAATTATAACTCTGGGCCACTTTGTTGCAAAGTTATCTGCCCTTGTTCAATATTTTAATAGTGTAAACTTTGTCCAGAGCAGAACTCAGAAACTACTTGAAGGAATTTATTGAAACTTGGAACATAGATAGATGGCAATGTGAAGTTGTGCACCTTGCCATAATTATGAGTTATCTCCCCCTTGTTCAATATTTTAATAGTGTAAACTTTGTTCAGAGCAGAACTCAGAAACTACTTGAAGGAATTTATTGAAACTTGGAATATAGATAGATGGCAATGTGAAGTTGTGCACCTTGCAAGAATTATGAGTTATCTCCCCCTTGTTCAATATTTTAATAGTGTAAACTTTGTCCAGAGCAGAACTCAGAAACTACTTGAAGGAATTTATTGAAACTTGGAACATAGATAGATGGCAATGTGAAGTTGTGCACCTTGCAATAATTATGAGTTATCTCCCCCTTGTTCAATATTTTAATAGTGTAAACTTTGTCCAGAGCAGAACTCAGAAACTACTTGAAGGAATTTATTGAAACTTGGAACATAGATAGATGGCAATGTGAAGTTGTGCACCTTGCAATAATTATGAGTTATCTCCCCTTGTTCAATATTTTAATAGTGTAAACTTTCTCCAGAGCAGAACTAAGAAAGTACTTAAAGGAATTTATTGAAACTTGGAATATAGACAGATGGCAATGTGAAGTTGTGCACCTTGCAAGAATTATAACTCTGGGCTACTTCGTTGCAAAGTTATCTCCCCTTGTTCAATATTTTAATAGTCATTGACAAACTGCAATGGGGAGACATATGTTTTTTCATAAAAACAACCTTTCTAGTTATTGTCTTCTTCTTCTTAACTTTTGTTTGTCCAGAGCAGAACTCGGAAACTACTTGAAGTAATTGATTGAAACTTGGAACATAGATAGATGGCAATGTGAAGTTGTGCACCTTGCAAGAATTATAACTCTGGGCCACTTTGTTGCAAAGTTATCTGCCCTTGTTCAATATTTTAATAGTGTAAACTTTGTCCAGAGCAGAACTCAGAAACTACTTGAAGGAATTTATTGAAACTTGGAACATAGATAGATGGCAATGTGAAGTTGTGCACCTTGCCATAATTATGAGTTATCTCCCCCTTGTTCAATATTTTAATAGTGTAAACTTTGTTCAGAGCAGAACTCAGAAACTACTTGAAGGAATTTATTGAAACTTGGAATATAGTTAGATGGCAATGTGAAGTTGTGCACCTTGCAAGAATTATGAGTTATCTCCCCCTTGTTCAATATTTTAATAGTGTAAACTTTGTCCAGAGCAGAACTCAGAAACTACTTGAAGGAATTTATTGAAACTTGGAACATAGATAGATGGCAATGTGAAGTTGTGCACCTTGCAATAATTATGAGTTATCTCCCCCTTGTTCAATATCTTAATAGTGTAAACTTTGTCCAGAGCAGAACTCAGAAACTACTTGAAGGAATTTATTGAAACTTGGAACATAGATAGATGGCAATGTTAAGTTGTGCACCTTGCAATAATTATGAGTTATCTCCCCTTGTTCAATATTTTAATAGTGTAAACTTTCTCCAGAGCAGAACTAAGAAAGTACTTAAAGGAATTTATTGAAACTTGGAATATAGACAGATGGCAATGTGAAGTTGTGCACCTTGCAATAATTATAACTCTGGGCTACTTCGTTGCAAAGTTATCTCCCCTTGTTCAATATTTTAATAGTCATTGACAAACTGCAATGGGGAGACATATGTTTTTTCATAAAAACAACCTTTCTAGTGGTACCTTTATTTATAGAGATTTCCCATAATTTTGCCAATATGTTTTCAAAGTCGTCTGCTGCAGATTTGTTGTATGTTGGAAAGGATTAATGGAAATAAATTGAAAGGGACTATTGCACTTGTTCTTTTTAGGTCAATAGTGTTTCTAATTGTTTTGTATTTCAGCATGATCAACTGTTTAATGGAGAAAGTGGACTCTGACAGTATGACAGATGAATGTGAAGATCATCTCTTAGAAATACAGTATTTCCTCGTCCGGGACTTCAAGTAAGATTTTATCATACAATTCATATGATATCAAAGCATTCTTACAAGTAACTCTCTCCCGGATTCAGAAAACTGCATCAAAGTTCTTCTTAAAATATTTAAGGAAAAGGATAAAGTGTTCATGATGAGCAATTTATCCTTTTTTGATCCACTACAGGTTTCTCTGGAGGGAACAGCAGGTTTACCCTTTCCCACGTTCAAATGCCTCTGCAACAGGCAACTTTTGAAAATATTGTGGCAAAAGTAGAAATTGCTCATGATGAACAATTTCTCCTTTTGCCACAATATTTTAAAGTCTTTTCAATACTTATACTTTCATTTGCAAAGTGTATACAGATTTGCCTCATTTTAACCGAGATGGGTTCAAAGTTGTCGTTGTCTGCTGCATATTTGTTGTGTGTGGGAAAGGGGTAACCTCAATCTAAAGGTCTGTTAGTCATCCTATCTTTATCATGCATTTAACCCTTAACCACATACAACACATCTGCAGACGACTTTGAAAACCAGAGTGACAAAAACCTGAAAAATCTCCATAAAAGATAGCTTAATTGTTAAATAAAGTGGAAAACATTGTGGCCAAAATGTCCACAATGTTTTCAAAAGTTATTTGCTGCTGTTGTATCAAATTGCGTCTGCAGGTTGGAAATTGTTAATGAGAAAATTTCTGTGAAGAAAACGAATGATTAGATTATGCACACACCAACATAATGCCATGTTTGCTGGAGTTTCAAAATTAGAGGAGAAATATGAAGTAAGCTAAAATAAATATGTTGGTAGTTTATTGTCTAACCCTTTTCCCACGTACATCAAATCAGCAGCAGACGACTTTGAAAACATATAGGCACAATTAATGAAAATCTGTAAACGGGAAAGTCTAAACATTAAAATGAGAGTTGAAAACATTGTGTCAAAAGGAGAAATTGTTCATTATGATATTCAAAATGTTTTTAAAAAATGTATGCTGCAGAGGCTGAAAAATGTGCCTTCATGTGGGGAAGGGTTAAGCAATAAACTCCCAACATATTTATTATCCCCCGCTTTTTCGAAGAAAAAGCGGGGGGTTATTAATTTCGGTTTGTCCATCTGTCTGTCTGTCACACTTTGTTTCGGCGGACTTTATTCAGTGGAGTTATGGCCCCTTATTTAACAAAAAAATGTCGTTTGTTGCTGTTTCCGTGCAATAACTGCCACAAATGTGAACCTGTTTTTTTCAAATTTGGTAACAAGGTTAAATGCCCTAAGGGCTAGGCCAAGTTCGATCGTCCCTTTCGGCGGACTTTATTCAGTGGAGTTATGGCCCCTTATTTAACAAAAAAATGTTGTTTGTTGCTGTTTCCGTGCAATAACTGCCACAAATGGGAACTTTTTTTTGTTCAAACTTGGTAACAAGGTTAAATGCCTTAAGGGCTAGGCCAAGTTCGATCGTCACTTTCGGCGGACTTTATTCGGTGAAGTTATGGCCCCTTAATTAACAAAAAATGTCGTTTGTTGCTGTTTCTGTGCAATAACTGCCACAAATGTGAACCGTTTTTTTCAAACTTGGTAACAAGGTTAAATGCCTTAAGGGCTAGGCCAAGTTTGATCGTCAACTTCGGCAGACTTTATTCAGTGGAGTTATGGCCCCTTATTTAACAAAAAATGTCGTTTGTAGGCGTTTCTCTGCAATAAATGCCACAATGTGAACCGTTTTTTTTTTTTCAAACTTGGTAACAAGGTTAAACGCCTTAAGGGCTAGGCTAAGTTTGATCGTCACTTTCGGCGGACTTTATTTGGTGGAGTTATGGCCCCTTAATTAACAAAAAATGTCGTTTGTTGCCGTTTCTGTGCAATAACTGCCACAAATGTGAACCGTTTTTTTTTCAAACTTGGTAACAACCTAGGCCAAGTTCTTTTAATTTACCCTGTAATACATGTTCAATAAAAAGTCTACTGACATATTTAAACCTAACCTCAACATTTTCCTACAATATTTCCTGCAAGCAGGGGATATAAATTACATGAATTTGCTTGTTTTAGCTTAGTTCATGGAACTTGGCATAGGTGTAGAAATTGGAAGATAATACAAAACATAAAACGCTTTTTAATCTGTTACAGGTTAGACCCACAGTTGTACAAAGAATGCCGTGCAGATGCTCAAAAGTTATGCAGTGCCTCTCAAAATTGGATAGAGACAGATAAACCAACAGCGTCAAATGATCCATTGGTGTTCCCTTGTTTGTATCAACACATGAAGAAAAGTCGGTGGAATCTAACCAGATCTTGTGTGCATGAAATAAAACGTGTAATGAGACGTAGAGCAAAGAGGATTGACTTGGAACCCAAAATTGAAGATAAATGTCTGGCTGATCTGGGAGCTTATTGTTCGGATTTAGAAAATTATGAAAAAGGGCAGGTAATAACTTTAATTTTTAATTTCTTACAATATGTTTCAAAATTTGACTTCTATAGATACAAATTGTGTTGCCTGAAATAGGCTAAGGAATGAAATGTGTTGAGTAACTGCATTAAAACATTAACCCTTTCCAGCATCTAAATCAAAGGTTTATGTTGACATAGGTTCAGACATTTTTTATGTTTTACCTGAAATGATGTTTAACCCTTTCCCCCATACGACATTTCTGCAGCAGACGACTTTGAACATAATTTGTTAAAAAATAGAAAATCTCTATAATTGAATGGATGACCTATGAGTTAAAGTGAAAAACATTATGGCAAAAGGAAAAATTGCTTGTTTTGAGCAATTTCTTCTTTTGTCACTATGTTTTCGAAAAGCCATCTGATGCAGAGGCGTCAGAAAGTGTCTACATGAGGGAAACGGTTAAACAGTCTTTGTTTTGTAAAGATTGGAGGGAAAAAGTGTCATATCTTGAAAAAAACAACTTATTTCTAACTATTTCTCCTATAACACAGCAACAATGCAACATTTTTATAAAAAAACAAAGGCAAAGAACTCCGCTCATAATGAGAAATTCTTTCATTTAGCACTCATTTTTCAAAAGACACCTACAGCAGATGCGTCAGAATCTGTCCTTATGTGGGAAGGGGTGAACCATAGTCCTTAACCCTTTCCCACCTGTAGACGCATTTTGAGGCATCTGCAGCAGATGACTTTTGAAAACATTGTGACAATAGGAGAAATTGCTCAAGACAAGCAATTTCTCCTTTTGCCACAATATTTTCAATTTTTTTTCAGTAATTAAACCTAAAATTATAGAGATTTTCCATATTTTTTAGTAGACATTTCCAAAGGCGTCTGCCGCAGATTCGTTGTATGCGGGAAAGGGTTAATTAATTACTTTCCAGGAAATATCATGTCTTCAAGACCATTTGGAAAATCTTCTAGAGGATTGTGAGGAGGCTGTTAGGGAATTTACGGAAGATGAGGATGAGGATTTAGATTTGGACACCAAACTGATGAGAGCTTGTACACCCATGATTAAAAAATTCTGTGGGGTAGGTCAACAGCTTTCCAACATACTTTTGAAACATCAGGACAAAAGTATGAAAAATATTGATGAATGAAAGTATCGTAACTGATCAGAGTTGAAACTATTGTGGCAAAAGGAGAAATTGCACATTATGAACAATTTCTCCTTCTGTTACAATGTTTTTAAAATTTGTCTGCTGCAGATGCATGTAAGTAGGAAAGGGTTTACACAGTAGTAAAGAATATTTAAAACAATAGGTCAAGAAGATGCTCTTCGTGATCAAGTATGATTTTGATACTTTACTGTATTTCCAAAAAGGCTATTAAAACTTAATGTGTTTTTAAGCCAATAATATAAACAGACATACATTAGCAAAGATTATTATGAAAATTCGAGTACAATAAAAAATTAAATAAGCTGAATGGGATTAAAATTTAGTGGAATACTAGTGTGAGAAAGACAGAAAAGACATACAAGTAAGTGCACAGGCAACATGATATATCTGCAAAACTGTTGAATTCAATGTTCAACTCCAATCAATCAATTTTAATACTTATTTAATTCACTTACTAACAACATAATAGGTGAATACTGTCATTTTCTCGCAATAGTTGATAAATGGGAGGATTAACTTAATATCCTTAGATAATAACAGTGGAAGGAATCATACAGCTACTGCTTGCTTTGAACTTTTCCATGATATAAACATTTGTTTTCAATCAAAGACTTCTCCGAAAACATGTGTGGAAATAAATAACATTGGAGTCTTGGAAGTATGATACAAACCTGTAATTGGTTGTTTTCTGTAATTTCTCCTATATCGTCAATAATATGAGCCTCGGTAACACAGTCAGTAGTGACGCGGGCTGTCAATCCAGGGGTTGCGAGTTGAATCCCAGCTCAAACAAACATTCTTTCGGACATTCGACAATAGTCACTGTGACATTCGTCTTTCACCAATAGGCTGTTTAACAGTCTATGTGGAAAAGCAGCCAGTTTGCTTGAAAAGGTAATATTGTGTGGTGTACTGGTGTGGGAAAACCAGAAACGCATAAGTATGTGAACTGGTCGCCGTGATATTTGTCTGTTAAAAATGAATAAGTTCTCTGCAGAAGAGGCATCAATAGTGCTATATATAAGGACATTGTTGACTTTTGTTGACTTTGTTTTGCAGGAGCTACTAGAACATGATGCGGATGCGAATGATGTGATGGATTGTCTGATAGAGAATAAACATCATCATGAGATGGATATAAAATGTGCAGGCGGAGTGGAGCATCATCAGATTGTGAGTTATAGTAAATTCAGCAGACGGCTTTTTTTCCACTTTTAGTCATAGGTTATCCATTCAATTATAGAGATTTTCTAATTTTTGGACAAAAATATGTTGAAAGTCGTGTGTGCTGCAGAATTGTCGTTCGAGAGGGAAACTGTTAAAGTAGATTCATCCCAAAAGGGGAGAGGCCTATTGTCAACACCTTTAACCCTTTCCAAAAATACAATAAATCTGCATCAGAAATATGGAAAAATGTCTGTAAATGAATGTATAATTTATTGAATAAAGTTGAAAAACATTGGCAAATGGAAAAATTGATCATTATGAGCAATTTCTCTGTTTGCCACAATGTTTTCAAAGGTGATTTGTTGCAGAAGGTGTCAAGATGTGTAAAATAAGGGAAAGTCTTAACCAAAACCCGGATATGATTTAAGGCGTCTGATTTGAAAATGTCTGCGGGGAAAAATTGTGTCATTTGAAATTTTTCAAGTTAATATTTGAGGGGAATATTGAAAAAGAAGTTGGGCGTTTTAACCCTTTCCCACTTGTAGACCCATTATGATGCATTTGCAGCAGGCGACTTTTGAAAACATTGCTCAAAATGATCAAATTCTCCTTTTGCAACAATGTTTTTAACTCTATTTTTAATAGTAAACTCATTTGTTGAGAATTTTCACTTTTTTGTCAATAAGTTCTGAAAGTCGTTCTGCTGCAGAATTTTTGTATGTGGGTTAAGGGGTTAAGAATATCCAGATAAACTTGACACACTTTTCTAAAATCATGGTTTCTGATTTAATTAAACTTAACTTTAATGTGTTCCCATCTCCAGATTCAACTAAAAGACATTAGATTTTCCCACAAATTCAGAGAGTTGTGCAAGAGTGATATACAGGCACACTGTGTCGATCCAGGAATCAAGAAAAAGTGAGTAATTTATTTTTTCAAATTTGAGTAAACCCTTTCCTACTTACAGTAAATATACAGCAGCCAACTTTGAAAACAATCATGCAAAAGCATGGAAAATCTCTATAAACGAATGTATGATTACATTTTTTTTTTAAAAAATATAGTGGCTAAAGATGAAATTGCTTGTTGTTTGTCACGATGTTTTCAAAAATAATCTGCTTCAGATGCATACGATTGTGTCTACAAGTGGGAAAGGGCTTAGTATGAAACAATAAGTTTATAAGGCTAAAATCAACGGTTATTTCTCAGTCATTCAACACCATAAGAATTTTCTTGGATAAGAGGAGCCATATTGTGAGGGAAACAAACCCAGTCTACTCTTTCTTATATACGCTTCTGAATAAAGAACTAAGACATCAACCCTTTTCCACATACAACAGATCTGCAGCAGACGACTTTAACCCTTTTCCACATACAATAAATCTGCAGCAGAGGACATTGAAAACATTTAGTTGAAAATATAGAAAAACATAAATGAAAGAACAATTATTGAATAAAACTTGTGACAAAAAGTGAAATTGCTAATTATGAGCAATTTTTAGCTCCACTGGCTGAAAGCCAGTCGAGCTTATGTCATGGCGAATTGTCCGTCGTGCGTGCGTGCGTAAACTTTTTCCTTTAAATGACTTCTTCTCACTAACCACTTGGCCAATTTGGTTGAAACTTCATAGGAAGCATCCTCTCAATGTCCTCTCTTAAATTCCTTCAATGTTTTTTGATCCATCCATAATTCTGGTTTCCATGGCAACCAAAAGAAAAAAATAGTGAAAACTTAAAAAATCTTCTTCTCTGAAAGTGTCAGGCCGATTTTCAAATAATTTTGTAGAAATGTTTCTTGGGTGACCCTTTATTAGATTCCTTCAAGAAATGTTGATTGGTCGAAAACATGGTCGCCAGAGGGGCGGGGCTATTTTTGCCTTATATGACCATAGTGAAAACTTAAAAAATCTTCTTCTCCGAAAGTGTTCAGCCGATTTTCAAATAATTTTGTAGAAATGTTCATTGGGTGACCCTCTATCAGATTCCTTCAAGCCATGTTGATTGGTCGAAAAATATGGCCGCCAGAGGGCGGGGCTATTTTGCTCTATATGACCATAGTGAAAATTTAAAAAATCTTCTTCTCCGAAAGTAGTTGAGCAGATTTTCAAATAATTTTGTAGAAATGTTCTTTGGGTGACCCTCTATCAGATTCCTTCAAGCCATGTTGATTGGTTCAAAAATATGGCCGCCATGGGGTGGGGCTATTTTGCCTTATATGGCTATTGTGAAAACTTAAAAAATCTTCTCCTCCGAAAGTGTCAGGCCGATTTTCAAATAATTTTGCAGAAACATTCCTTGGGTGACACTCTACAAGATTCCTTTAAGCCATGGTGGTTGGTAAAAAATATGGCCACTAGGGGGCAGGGCTGTTTGGAGATTTGATTTTTGCCTTATGGCCGTGGAGCGATACTGGCCCTCTTGGGCCTCTTGTTCTTCTTTTTCTACTTTCTTTTCAAAAGTCATCTGTTGCTGCGGCATCAGAAAGTGTCCATTTTTGGGAAAGGGTTAATTGCACATGTTCAATTCATAGAGATCATGTTCGTTTGCATCCACCAGCTTTTTAGCTCACCTGTGCACGAAGTGCTCAAGGTGAGTTATTGTGATCGCCCTATGTCCGTCGTCCGTCGTCCGTCAACATTTTCTCCTCTGTAACCGGTGGGTCAACTGGGATGAAACTTCACAGAAAGCATCCTCTCAATGTCCTCACCAGAATTCCTTAAAATATTCGGGATCCATGCATAATTCTGGTTTCCATGGCAACGAAATGAAAAAACTTCAAAATTCTTAAAAAATCTTCTCCTCCGAAAGTGTCAGGCTGATATTCAAATAATTTTGTAGAAATGTTCCTCGGGTGACCCTCTATCAGATTCCTTCAAGCCATGTTGATTGGTCAAAAAACATGGCCGCCAGGGGGCGGGGCTATTTTGCCTTTTATTGCTATAGTGAAAACTTAAAAAATCTTCTCCTTCAAAAGTGTCAGGCCGATTTTCAAATAATTTTGTAGAAATGTTCCTAGGGTGACCCTCTATCAGATTCCTTAAAGCCAAGTTGATTGGTTGGAAACTATGCCCGCCAGATGGCGGGGCTTATATAGCTAAAGTGAAAAAAAAAATCAGGTGAGCGATTCCAGGGCCATCATGGCCCTCTTGTTTTTAGTCCCCTACCGGCGTGCCGAAGGGGACTATTAGGTTTGCACTCCGTCAGTCCGTCAGTCCATCTGTCAGTCAGTCAGTCAGTCAGTCAGTCCGGCAAATTTTTGTCCGGAGCATATCTCCAAAACTGTACTAGCTATGGCTATGAAATTCCATATGTGGATACATCTCATCAATGCGGAGTGCAGTGCATATGAACCATAACTCTTGCTTCCCTAATTTTTGAGTTATTTCCCTTTCTTTATTTTCATACTTGATTTTTGTCCGGAGCATATCTCCAAAACTGTACTAGCTATGGTTATGAAATTTCACACATGGATGCATCTCATCAAGGGGGAGTGCAGTGGACATGAACCATAACTCTTGCTTGCCTAATTTTTGAGTTATTTCCCTTTCTTTATTTTCATACTTGATTTTTGTCCGGAGCATAACTATACGAGCTATGGCTATGAAATTTCACACATGAATACATCGTATCAAGGGGGAGTGCAGTGGACATGAACCATAACTCTTGCTTGCCTAATTTTTGAGTTATTTCCCTTTCTTGATTTTCATACTTGATTTTTGTCCGGAGCATATCTCCATAACTATACTAGCTATGGCTATGAAATTTCACACATGAATACATCGTATCAAGGGGGAGTGCAGTGCACATGAACCATAACTCTTGCTTCCCTAATTTTTGAGTTATTTCCCTTTCTTTATTTTCATACTTTATTGTCTTGATATACCTAAACATTGGGTTGCTATGACAACAGAAACAGACTCAAAAGTGCAAACCGGTAGGGGACTATGGTATTGCTTGCAATCCTCCAGTTACTTGTTTTTTTTCAATTCATGATAATAGTAATTTTAAGCCAATAACATTTCTGACTGCCGAGGTGGTGTAGTGATAGAGTGTCTGCCTCGTAGGTTCGGTCCCTGGCTTGGACTTGCCAAAGACTTTAAAAATGGTAGGTAGTCATGGCTGCCCTCCTTGGCACTCAGGGTTGTGGGGTTAGAAATGCAACTGACTGGCTGGTGTCGGTATAAATGGACCAGTAGTACTGGTAACTTACTTGAGAAACACTGATATAACTGACAAATTGTTGAGAGCGGCGTTTTACACCAAACAATCAACCATTATACTTTCTGGTAATATTGTAGAGGGGAAAAAGTGCTAAAAACAACTGTGTATTAAAATTCTTCTTTCAAAATACCAAACATTAAATTGTTTTTCTTTCTTAGATGGTTTAAAAACAGAAGATTCTAAAAAGAAATTATTTGGTTAACAGTTAAGAAATCTGACTTTTCAACTGTATTGTCTTTGTATAATAATATTTCTTTTGATTACTGCAAATTACTTAACCCTTTCCCCCCACATACAGACGCTTTCTCACTACCTTTTAAAACATTGGTGCACAGGAGAAATTGCTCATCATTTCTTCCTTTGCCTCGATGTTTTCAACCTAATCCAGTAATTATTTATATAGACTTTCTAAATTTTTACCTAAGTCTGATGTAGATTTGTTGTATATGGGAAAGGGTTAAAAGTGTTTTTAAACCATGAGCATGACTTCCATAACTGTTGATTACTGACTTTCTTTTCACCATGAATTTACAGAACAGAAATAGTAGCCTGCTTGAGTGGAATTGTTAGAGAGGACGTCCTGTCTCAGAAAAACCCTGGCCAAACTGATACAGAACACCAACGGATAAGTGAAGGATGTCGTCATCAGCTTCGTGTTGAGGTTCTGCGACGTGTGAGTGACAACTATATATATCCTTATTAGATATAAACGATCTTGTATGTCCGTCCATCACACTTTTCGTTTACCCTTCCCCACATACAACAAATCTGCAGCAGACGACTATGAGAACATAGTGACACAAGCCTGAAAGATCTCCATAAAAGATAGCTTAATTGTTAAATAAAGTTGAAAACATGATACCAATTTCTCCTTTGGCCACAATGTTTTCAAAATTCATCTGCTACTATTGCTTCAAAATGCATATGCAGGTGGGAAAGGGCTAATTTGTCAAAACTTTCTTTGGACAGATTCATGTCGGGGTTGCAACAATTTAAAATTGTAATCGGGAGAAAGGAAGTCTGCTTATTTAGTTATCTCCCTTTATCATTAGCTCCACTGGCTGAAAGCCAGTCGAGCTTATGTCATGGCGAATTGTCCGTCGTGCGTGCGTGCGTTAACTTTTTCCTTTAAACGACTTCTTCTCCCTAACCACTTGGCCGATTTGGTTGAAACTTCATGGGAAGCATCCTCTCAATGTCCTCTACTAAATTCCTTCAAATTTTTTTGATCCATTAAAAATTCTGGTTTCCATGGCAACTGAAAGAAAAAAATAGTGAGAACTTAAAAAATCTTCTTCTCCGAAAGTGTCAGGCCGATTTTCAAATAATTTTGTAGAAATGTTCCTTGGGTGACCCTTTATTAGATTCCTTCAAGAAATTTTGATTGGGCGAAAAACATGGCCGCCAGGGGGCGGGGCTTTTTTGCCTTATATAGCTATAGTGAAAACTTAAATAATCTTCTTCTCAAAAAGTGTTCAGCAGATTTTCAAATAATTATGTAGAAATGTTCCGTGGGTGACCCTCTATCAGATTCCTTCAAGCCATGTTGATTGGTAAAAAAACATGGCCGTCACAGGGCGGGGCTATTTTGCCTATATGGCTAAAGAGCAAACTTAAAAAATCTTCTCCTCCAAAAGTGTCAGGCCGATTTTCAAATAATTTTGTAGAAATGTTCCTTGTGTGAACCTTAATTAGATTCCTTCAAGAAATGTTGATTGGGCGAAAAACATGGCCGCCAGGGGGCGGGGCTTTTTTGCCTTATATAGCTATAGTGAAAACTTAAAACATCTTCTTCTCCGAAAGTGTTCAGCCGATTTTCAAATAATTTTGTAGAAATGTTCATTGGGTGACCCTCTATCAGATTCCTTCAAGCCATGTTGATTGGTCGAAAAACATGGCCGCCAGAGGGCGGGGCTATTTTGACTTATATGACCATAGTGAAAACTTAAAAAATCTTCTCCTCCGAAAGTGTCAGGCATATTTTCAAATAATTTTGCAGAAACATTCCTTTGGTGACACTCTACAAGATTCCTTTAAGCCATGGTGGTTGGTAAAAAAAATAGCCACCACGGGGCAGGGCTGTTTGGAGATTTTATTTTTGCCTTATGGCCGTGGAGCGATACTGGCCCTCTTGGGCCTCTTGTTTTTTTAGCTCACCTGAGCTTTGCTCAAGGTGAGTTATTGTGATCGCCTTTTGTCCGGCGTCCGTCGTCCGTCGTGCGTCAACTTCTTCTCCTCAGTAACCAGTGGGTCAATTTGGATGAAACTTCACAGAAAGCATCCTCTCAATGACCTCACCAGAATTCCTTCAAATTTTTGGGATCCATGCAAAATTCTGGTTTCCATGGCAACGAAACCGAAAAAACTTCAAAATTCTTCTTCTCCCGAATTGATTGGCAGATTTTCAAATAGTTTTGTAGAAATGTTCCTTGGATGACCCTCTATCAGATTCCTTCAAGCCGTGTTGATTGGTCGAAAAACATGGCCGCCAGGGGGGGCGGGGCAATTTTGCTTTATATGGCTATAGTGAAAACTTAAAAAATCTTCTCCTCCGAAAGTGTAAGGCCGATTTTCAAATAATTTTGTAGAAATGTTCCTTGGGTGACCCTCTATCAGATTCCTTCAAGCCATGTTGATTGGTCGAAAAACATGGCCGCCAGGGGGGGGCGGGGATATTTTGCCTTATATGGCTATAGTGCAAACTTAAAAAATCTTCTCCTCCAAAAGTGTCAGGCCGATTTTCAAATAATTTTGTAGAAATGTTCCTTGGGTGATCCTCTATCAGATTCCTTCAAGCCATGTTGATTGGTCAAAAAACATGGCCGCCAGGGGGCGGGGCTATTTTGCCTTTTATGGCTATAATGAAAACTTAAAAAATCTTCTCCTCCATAAGTGTCATGCCGATTTTCAAATAATTTTGTAGAAATGTTCCTTGGGTGACCTTCTATCAGATTCCTTCAAGCAATGTTGATTGGTCGAAAAACATGGCCGCCAGGGGGCGGGGGCTATTTTGCCTTATATGGCCAAAGTATAAACTTAAAAAATCTTCAACATCTTCTCCCCTGTAACCAGTGGGTCAATTGGGATGAAACTTCACAGAAAGCATCCTCTTAATGACCTCACCAGAATTTCTTCAAATTTTTTGGGATCCATGCAGAATTCTTGTTTCCATGGAAACGAAACGAAAAAAACTTCAAAATTCTTCTTCTCCCAAACTGGTTGGCAGATTTTCAAATAATTTTGTAGAAATGTTCCTTGGATGACCCTCTACCAGATTCCTTCAAGCCATGTTGATTGGTCAAAAAACACGGCCGCCAGGGGGGCGGGGCTATTTTGCCTTATATGGCTATAGTGAAAACTTAAAAAATCTTCTCCTCCGAAAGTGTCAGGCTGATTTTCAAATGATTTTGTAGAAATGTTCCTTGGGTGACCCTCTATCAGATTCCTTGAAGCCATCTTGATTGGTCGAAAAACATGGCCGCCAGGGGGGGGGGGGGGGGGGGGGGGCGGGGCTATTTTGCCTTATATGGCTATAGTGCAAACTTAAAAAATCTTCTTCTCCAAAAGTGTCGGCCCGATTTTCAAATAATTTTGTAGAAATGTTCCTTGGATGACCCACTTTCAGATTCCTTCATGCCATGTTGATTGGTCAAAAAACATGGCCGCCAGTAGGCAGGGCTATTTTGCATTATATGGCTATAGTGAAAACTTAAAAAATCTTCTCCTCCAAAAGTATCTGGCCGATTTTCAAATAATTTTGTAGAAATGTTCCTAGGGTGACCCTCTATCAGATTCCTTCAAGCCAAGTTGATTGGTCGGAAACTATGGCTGCCAGGGGGCGAGGCTTATATAGCTAAAGTGAAAAAAAATAAAAAATCAGGTGAGCGATTCAAGGGCCATCATGGCCCTCTTGTTTATAGTTTGGTCTTTAACCTTGTTTCTGTTTCGTAGATTTTGGCCGAGCCCTGGTAGCCCAGTCATTAGTCACGCTGGCTGTCAGTCCTGGGGTTGTGAGCTCGGCCAACATTCTTTCCGATGTTTGACAAAAGTCACTGTGACAAGCCTCATACACCAAAGGTCTAACAGTGTATATGAAAAAGCAGCTAGTTGCTTGGAAAGACTGTTGTGTGGAGGACTGGTGTGAGATTGCCAGGAAACACATAAGATGGGGAACTGGCTGCCGTGATATGACTGAAAAATTGTTAAAATGGCGTTAAACTCCAATCAATCAAACTGTTTTTGCTCCATTGTACAACTATAAGATGGCAACCAGAGCTAAAACAGAACAATCCTCAAACAACATCTTACAAAATAGCAGCCTAATATCAAAATAAATTCATACAAATATTACTTTCAAACAGTTCTGCTCTGCTGCAAATGAACAGAGCCAAAAATAGATATTTTCTCCTTAACCATTGGCCTTATTATACCCCCCGGCAAACAAAGTTTGGGGGGGTATATAGGAATCACCCTGTCTGTCCGTCTGTCCGTCTGTCTGTCTGTCTGTCTGTCTGTCTGTCTGTCTGTCTGTCCGTATGTCCACATTTCTTGTAAGCACTACTCCTCCTAAACGGCTCAATGGATTTGGTTCAAACTTTACATGAAGGTTACACATCATATGTAGATATGCATGAAGGAAGATCATACGCCTCGGATTCTTCCAAGGGCAGATAATTCAACTTAGAGGTTACCTGCGAGGGACTCCTGTGCACATACCTCCACATTTCTTGTAAGCACTACTCCTCCTAAACGGCTCAATGGATTTGGGTCAAACTTTACATGAAGGTTACACATCATATGTAGATATGCATAAAGGAAGATCATATGCCTCGGATTCTTCCAAGGGCAGATAATTCAACTTAGAGGTTACCTGCGAGGGACTCCTGTGCACATACCTCCACATTTCTTGTAAGCACTACTCCTCCTAAACGTCTCAATGGATTTGGTTCAAACTTTACATGAAGGTTACTCATCATATGTAGATATGCATGAAGGAAGATCATACGCCTCGGATTCTTCCAAGGGCAGATAATTTAACTTAGACGTTACCTGCGAGGGACTCCTGTGCACATACCTCCACATTTCTTGTAAGCACTACTCCTCCTAAACGGCTCAATGGATTTGGTTCAAACTTTACATGAAGGTTACACATCATATGTAGATATGCATGAAGGAAGATCATACGCCTCGGATTCTTCCAAGGGCAGATAATTCAACTTAGAGGTTACCTGCGAGGGACTCCTGTGCACATACCTCCACATTTCTTGTAAGCACTACTCCTCCTAAACGGCTCAATGGATTTGGGTCAAACTTTACATGAAGGTTACACATCATATGTAGATATGCATAAAGGAAGATCATATGCCTCGGATTCTTCCAAGGGCAGATAATTCAACTTAGAGGTTACCTGCGAGGGACTCCTGTGCACATACCTCCACATTTCTTGTAAGCACTACTCCTCCTAAACGTCTCAATGGATTTGGTTCAAACTTTACATGAAGGTTACTCATCATATGTAGATATGCATGAAGGAAGATCATACGCCTCGGATTCTTCCAAGGGCAGATAATTTAACTTAGACGTTACCTGCGAGGGACTCCTGTGCACATACCTCCACATTTTTTGTAAGCACTACTCCTCCTAAACGGCTTAATGGATTTGGTTCAAACTTTACATGAAGGTTACACATCATATGTAGATATGCATGAAGGAAGATCATACGCCTCGGATTCTTCCAAGGGCAGATAATTCAACTTAGAGGTTACCTGCGAGGGACTCCTGTGCACATACCTCCACATCTCTTGTAAGCACTACTCCTCCTAAATGGCTCAA